>APFE031529914.1:66800-108822 GCA_000404065.3 Pinus taeda | reverse complement strand
GTTTTGTACATTTTGAATGAAACAGGTCGGTGCTGCTGCATATCAGGGTGCTGCTGCATACATCATAGAGTGCAGCTCAAAGACTAAACAGGTATACAAAGACTCAACAGGTATACCGTATACCATCTGAAATCTGAATTGAATTTTGCATGTGCTTGGAGGAGATCCGCAATTTGTTTCTGTTGGATCTCAGCAAGCTCGGTTTTGGCTTGCAGTTCCTGTTGCAAAATAGTAATTTGCTCTTGCATTGAATCAAACTGCCCTAAATTGACGAACATTTTCTGCAAATCTTCAATTGCCCTCTGAAACTCCTGCCTTTTTCTGATCTCATCCGTTAATTCTGCTTTAATCTTAATTACCATTTTCTGCGACAGAGCCCACTTCCAATCCCAGTCTGAATCTATTTGACTATCAATATTCACCCATATCCAGAACTTTGACCCAGACAATTGTTCATTGGGATTGATTTGCCAAGTAGAGGTGGACAGATGAATATTCTAAGGATAGAAATGAAGAAATGGGGTCTCTTTGGCTATTCTGAATAAATGATCTGGCAGGTGATTATGCAGCTAGAGTGTTGGTCTAGGCATCCTCTTTGTTAGTTGTAAGTGGTTGGAGTCGATTTCGTTGGATTGCTGGATTACCAGAGCCAACACAGCTACTGTCCACCTGCTTTCCTACGTGTATCAATCTTGTTTTTTTTTTTCGAATAATGGGGCCATTTGCATTATATAAGCAAGTTAACATAATTGAAAATACATGAAAACGGCCATAAACTATACATTTAAAAAAGGATTTATCAAGCTTTGCAGAGCCTTTAATCTTTCTGTATTGCGTGTGGATTTCCAATTGAGTGTTTCTACGTAGGCTTCTCTGCGTTGTGTTTGTGTGAAAGAGGTGGGCTCTTTAGGAATGCAGAGTTGTCCAAAATTAGTTCCAAGTTAAAGGGAATCAGTGCATGCCTCTTAAAGTTAAAAGTATTCATCATTCGTATGACTGAAAGCTCAGCTGTCCCCTCAAAGAATTCTAAGGGTTATATAAGTACCGCCTTTCTTATGGAATACAACATGGATGTGTAATAGTTTTTTTTCTTTTTATAAATACAGCCAATTAGGTCTTTCAAAATTTGTCTTATGTGTTCAATTACTTATCTCTGAATTACCTTTCTAAACCATCTGGTTGTTTCTTACCGAAAAATTCAGAGGTATGCATGTTTCATTATCTGAAGAAGAGATAGATGAGCTAGAGAAACCTATTGTCCTCTCTCTGAAGTATGATCTGGGAATTTCATTATCATATGAACTTGGTTTCATTTATGTTTTTTATGCTGCTGGCTTAAGCCATTATGCTTGATGGAAAAGCCGACAATCTTCTTGGCTGTAATATAGATATTTTCTAGACCTTGATAATATACTAAAATGTCATCACTTCTGCTTGGTTGTTGGTGGATTCTCCTAACTCCCAAGAAAACCTTGCTAAGATTGTGCCAGATATTACTTAATGCTGAGACTATTACTGCAAGATGATTTGTTCATCTGAATCTTTTGTGCTGAGATCAGCCCCCTTATCAGTAAGCGCATTGGTTTATGAGTTAAATGTTATATAGATGCTTATGTCCTCCGAATTCTTAATGCATTCTGTCTACATAAATGCTTTTATATTGATTTTCCAGGAGTGTTATGGTTCAAAAGGGTACTACACTCAAATGTAAGAGAATGACTTTACAATTCTTCTTTCAGACTTTAATCTGCTGAGTATCTACCACCTATCAAAAGGTGGAACACATGATGGATTCTGTTGTTTGAATGCCCTCTTTGTGGAGGTGCATTGGCCCACAAGGGGCAAAGTTGCAAACATGTTACTTAAGAGAATAAAACCCTAACATGTCACTTAATGAGAATAAAACCCTGAAAAACCCTGATTGTGACCCTACTTTCACTGGCCTGATAAAGCCCAATCTGACCTTAACATTAGACAAAGAAAATGAGAATAATTAAATTCTCAAGTGTTGGGGTTCTTTAATGGATAGAGGAGGACTGGGTCCAGGGACGATACTAAGTGAGGATTTCTTTAGTGTATTCATCATTTGCAGAACTAAAAGCTCAGTTGTTCCCTCGAAGAATTCTAAGGGTTATATAAGTACCACCTTTCTTATGGAATACAACATGGATGTGCAATAGCTTTTTTTCTTTCTATAAATACAGCCAATTAGGCCTTTCAAAATTTGTCTTATGTGTTCAATTACTTATCTCTGAATTACCTTTCTAAACCATCTGGTTGTTTCTTACCAAATAATTCAGAGGTATGCATGTTTCGTTATCTGAAGAAGAGATAGATGACCTAGAGAAAGCTATTGTCCTCTCTCTGAAGTATGAACTGGGAATTTCAGTATCATATGAACTTGGTTTCAGTTATGTTTTTTATGCTGCTGGCTTAAGCCATTATGCTTGATGGAAAAGCCCACAATCTTCTTGGTTGTAACTTGTGAGAGTGTGCCCAATACTTATTTTATGCTTCTAGCTCTTACTTTTGATCTTTTGAGCTTGATGTCTATTATATTTCTGCTTTTAATTTTAGGTCAAATCAGTATTGAAGTATTGGTTCGCCATTTTCTTTCAGGTACATTATAGTCCAAACAACAAACCACTGGTAGCAGAGAAATTACACAAGGTTTATCCAGGCCTTCTATGTCTGCAATACTTCTAAAGCATACATAAACAACATTACTCTTTTCACATAGCAAAAAAGCTAAATAAATCTGATAGACCTTTTCAGCCAGTACCAACACATAGGATCTCACAAGACCAGAGGTTTTGGGAAGACTCTGCCCTCACCTGGAATAATCAGTAATCACTATCCAAGCTCTCTCAAGGAAAAACCTTTCATTCCCAAATTATGGAATCTGATTCCAAAGTTTGTCACTCGGAAAATTTGGAATAAGATCATCTTCCATTAAGGCAAGAGATATCTGAGAGAAACTTTGTTGATTAAACATCTGAAATAAAATTTACAAAAAGATAAACAGAAAATATTGAAATAAACAGAAATAAACAAATCAGAAGTCAAATACTGGAAGCAATATTTAGTCAAGCATTTGAAATAGGAATGGACTACATAGATCTCATCAAGTAAGTTTGGCCACATATATTGTTGGCCATTTTCTTCACACAGATAGATAAATTCCGCATTGAAAACTACAGGAAAATTATTGCTGATTGGTCATACATCATGGTAATTTTGCGGAGGGCATAATCTACAAGACTGTATAATAAGAAGAAGAAACTCAGCAGAAAGTTTTCAATCAATAACAAATCCATTGGTTGTATTGCTGGCCTATTTCTTTATCTTTAACTGCTACTCTAACAAAATCGATAGAATCTTTGGAAGAGAAGTCAGAGGATGTGAGCTCCTAGCAATACTTATGTCCTCCGAATACTTATCGAGCCTTTAATCTTTCTATATTGCGTGTGGATTTCCAATTGAGTGTTTCTGCGTAGGCTTCTCTGCGTTGTGTTTGTGTGAAAGAGGTGGGCTCTTTAGGAATGCAGAGTTGTCCAAAATTAGTTCCAAGTTAAAGGGAATCAGTGCATGCCTCTTAAAGTTAAAAGTATTAATCATTCGCAGGACTGAAAGCTCAGCTGTCCCCTCAAAGAATTCTAAGGGTTATATAAGTACCACCTTTCTTATGGAATACAACATGGATGTGCAATAGTTTTTTTTCTTTTTAATAAATACAGCCAATTAGGTCTTTCAAAATTTGTCTTATGTGTTCAATTACTTATCTCTGAATTACCTTTCTAAACCATCTGGTTGTTTCTTACCGAAAAATTCAGAGGTATGCATGTTTCATTATCTGAAGAAGAGATAGATGAGCTAGAGAAACCTATTGTCCTCTCTCTGAAGTATGATCTGGGAATTTCATTATCATATGAACTTGGTTTCATTTATGTTTTTTATGCTGCTGGCTTAAGCCATTATGCTTGATGGAAAAGCCGACAATCTTCTTGGCTGTAATATAGATATTTTCTAGACCTTGATAATATACTAAAATGTCATCACTTCTGCTTGGTTGTTGGTGGATTCTCCTAACTCCCAAGAAAACCTTGCTAAGATTGTGCCAGATATTACTTAATGCTGAGACTATTACTGCAAGATGATTTGTTCATCTGAATCTTTTGTGCTGAGATCAGCCCCCTTATCAGTAAGCGCATTGGTTTATGAGTTAAATGTTATATAGATGCTTATGTCCTCCGAATTCTTAATGCATTCTGTCTACATAAATGCTTTTATATTGATTTTCCAGGAGTGTTATGGTTCAAAAGGGTACTACACTCAAATGTAAGAGAATGACTTTACAATTCTTCTTTCAGACTTTAATCTGCTGAGTATCTACCACCTATCAAAAGGTGGAACACATGATGGATTCTGTTGTTTGAATGCCCTCTTTGTGGAGGTGCATTGGCCCACAAGGGGCAAAGTTGCAAACATGTTACTTAAGAGAATAAAACCCTAACATGTCACTTAATGAGAATAAAACCCTGAAAAACCCTGATTGTGACCCTACTTTCACTGGCCTGATAAAGCCCAATCTGACCTTAACATTAGACAAAGAAAATGAGAATAATTAAATTCTCAAGTGTCAGGGTTCTTTAATGGATAGAGGAGGACTGGGTCCAGGGACGATACTAAGTGAGGATTTCTTTAGTGTATTCATCATTTGCAGGACTGAAAGCTCAGCTGTCCCCTCGAAGAATTCTAAGGGTTATATAAGTACCACCTTTCTTATGGAATACAACATGGATGTGCAATAGCCTTTTTTCTTTTTATAAATACAGCCAATTAGGCCTTTCAAAATTTGTCTTATGTGTTCAATTACTTATCTCTGAATTACCTTTCTAAACCATCTGGTTGTTTCTTACCGAATAATTCAGAGGTATGCATGTTTCATTATCTGAAGAAGAGATAGATGAGCTAGAGAAAGCTATTTTCCTGTCTCTGAAGTATGAACTGGGAATTTCAGTATCATATGAACTTGGTTTCAGTTTTGTTTTTTATGCTGCTGGCTTAAGCCATTATGCTTGATGGAAAAGCCCACAATCTTCTTGGCTGTAACTTGTGAGAGTGTGCCCAATACTTATTTTATGCTTTTAGCTCTTACATTTGATATTTTGAGCTTCATGTCTATTATATTTCTGCTTTTACTTTTAGGTCAAATCAGTATTGAAGTATTGGTTCGCCATTTGCTTTCAGGTACATTACAGTCCTAACAACAAACCACTGGTAGCAGAGAAATTACACAAGGTTTATCGAGCCCTTCTATGTCTGGAATACTTCTAAAGCATACATAAACAACATTACTATTTTCACATAGCAAAAAAGCTAAAGAAATCTGATAAACCTTTTTGGCCAGTACCAGCACATAGGATCTCACAAGACCAGAGGTTTTGGGAAGACTCTGTCCTCACCTGGAATAATCACTATCCAAGCTCTCTCAAGGAAAAATCTTTCATTCCCAAATTATGAAATCTGATTCCAAAGTCTGTCACTTGGAAAATTTGGAATAAGATCATCTTCCATTAAGGCAAGAGATATCTGAGAGAAACTTTGTTGATTAAACATATGAAATAAAATTTACAAAAAGATGAACAGAAAATATTGAAATAAACAGAAATAAACAAATCAGAAGTCAAATATTGGAAGCAGTATTTAGTCAAGCATTTGAAATATGAATGGACTACATAGATCTCATCAAGTAAGTTCGGCCACATATATTGTTGGCCATTTTCTTCACACAGATAAATAAATTCCGCATTGAAAACTACAGGAAAATTATTACTGATTGGTCATACATCATAGTAATTTTGCGGAGGGCATAATCTACAAGACTGTATAATAAGAAGAAGAAACTCAACAGAAAGTTTTCAATCAATAACAAATCCATTGGTTGTATTGTTGGCCTATTTCTTTATCTTTAACTGCTACTCTAAGAGAATCGATAGAATCTTTGGAAGAGAAGTCAGAGGATGTGAGCTCCTAGCAAGACGCAAAACTAATTCATCAATCATATTGAATTATACTTGATTTCTCTATTTTCTTGTCTTGATGAGCCACGAATTTTGATAGGTTAGTGTTCTTGTATCGCTAAAATTCAATAGGACTTGTCATCTTGCTACTGTAGTGAGAAAATGCCACTTTTATATCCTCAATATGGCGTGTGCTCCTCTGATCTTGAAGCAAGTCTAGAATTTCATAATAGATAGTGCCTATGACCTCCATTGTTTTTATAACCTTCATGTTGAGGCAATTCCCAATGCCAATGAAAGTACTCGGTGACTTCTAGGCATACCATTGATGGATCAAATGAGGTCATATCACTGAGGTGGAATCCAATATTGGAGGCCCAATTCACTTGGAAAGATGGGTTAATCCAAACCAAAATTCCGCATTGAAAACTACAGGAAAATTATTACTGATTGGTCATACATCATAGTAATTTTGCGGAGGGCATAATCTACAAGACTGTATAATAATAAGAAGAAACTCAGCAGAAAGTTTTCAATCAATAACAAATCCATTGGTTGTATTGCTGGCCTATTTCTTTATCTTTAACTGCTACTCTAACAGAATCGATAGAATCTTTGGAAGAGAAGTCAGAGGATGTGAGCTCCTAGCAAGATGCAAAACTAATTCATCAATCATATTGAATTATACTTGATTTCTCTATTTTCTTGTCTTGATGAGCCACGAATTTTGATAGGTTAGTGTTCTTGTATCACTGAAATTCAATAGGGCTTGTCATCTTGCTACTGTAGTGAGAAAATGCCACTTTTATATCCTCAATATGGCATGTGCTCCTCTGATCTTGAAGCAAGTCTAGAATTTCATAATAGATAGTGCCTATGACCTCCATTGTTTTTATAACCTTCATGTTGAGGCAATTCCCAATGCCAATGAAAGTAATCGGTGACTTCTAGGCATACCATTAATGGATCAAATGAGGTCATATCACTGAGGTGGAATCCAATATTGGAGGCCCAGTTCACTTGGAAAGATGGGTTAAATCCAAACCACTGGACCTTACCAGACTACTGAGCTGAGGAAAGTAATATTAAAAAACTGACTTGTCCTTCCTTTAGTGCCTGCAGATATCAAACATAAGTAAATAGAAAATCCCACCTTCACTGCTCAGAGCCATCATTTCATTTAATTATTCATTCATATTAATGTACAGAAATTACCAAAGTAAATTCATAGGACTTCCAAATCCATCCAGAATAACTAACATAAAGCAATTAGCTATATCATGTTTTGAAATATGAATGGACTACATAGATCTCATCAAGTAAGTTTGGCCACATATATTGCTGGCCATTTTCTTCACACAGATAAATAAATTCTGCATTGAAAACTACAGGAAAATTATTACTAAAGATAAATCATTGACCTCAAACTTAAAACAATAAGTTTTATGCAAGTCTATATAACATTTAACTCATAAAACAATGCACTTACTTATAAGGGGGCTGATCTCAGCACAAGAGATTCAGATGAACAAATCATCTTGCAGTAATAGTCTCAGCATTAAGTAATATCTGGCACAATCTAAGCAAGGTTTTCTTTTGTGTTTCCTCATATGGATGATGTTCGCATTTTTTTTGACATGATGAATCTATTGCTAATAAAACAAACATTAAAGAGCAAATGAGATACATGAAGCTAGAGATTTTGTATGCAAACATCAAAGCTCAAGAAATACATCAATTAACCAAAGGATATTCCAAAAACACGCTAAAGAGGTGCATCAATTAACTAGAGGCAGCTGTTTTTCCAAAAACACTCCTAAACTTATAATAGTAAAAGATTAGAATAATTAAACACCACCATTTATTAATTAAAACTTAGAATAATTAGAAAAACACCATTTCTTTTCAATTCAACTCCAGATATTAAGTTTTTATTTCAATACAAACACTAAGATCTGCATAAGTGAAAATAAAAACAAAATTTAAAACATCAATTTATAAAGAAGCTCATGAAAAGTGTAAGTAAGTTAAACGCCTTTATTCATTAAATCTTTGATATTGTGTAGAGAATCTAGATTCTGTCATATTACATATATGTAACAATGAAAGAAAATATGACTATTTTTATAACGAGTCATTAAGAATCTAGGCAAATTGACTAACTTAGTTTCTATATACAAAGGAAACAAGCTATGGATGGCTCCACAATGCATGGAAAAGATAAAATGAAGTGCCCCTCTAATATCCTGTATCCTATAGATTAAAAGTAAACCTACATGATGGTAAATATAACATAATCAGCTGAGCTGGCGCCCTTGCATATGAGTTGGTACTACGTGGAAGAAAGATAAAAGATGAAAATTGCTTGTAGAGGCCTCCAAGTGGATTAAAATAGGTGGAATGGACAATTTGAACCAAATTTTGAAAGGCAGATGAACCACAAATAGGGATCTTGAACTTACCAAAGTAATCTCTGTCCATGAACCCTTATAGCCATGATCAGCCCCCCACAATCTCTTGTTTGATGTATGATTCAAAAAAGAAAAAAGTCGTCCTTGAGCTTCTATTAATATAGAAAATAAGTTGGAAACCATATAAAATTTAGAAGAAATAATTTGTTTTTTATTAATATAGAAAATAAGTTGGAAACCATATAAAATTTAGAAGAAATAATTTGTTTTTTCATATGTTTTCACCAATAAATTGTTATCACCTGAGCCATTTCAAAACTTCAAAAAAATTAGGATATCAAACTACTCTTTTACAAATTCTTCTCATCTAGTACATTAAGAAAGAATAACTCCACTTATTCATTAATAAAATGGATGTCCTTTTTAGATTGAAAATAGGACTAATATCTATAAATAAAATGATCAAAATTGTTAAAAAAATAAGTCTTGATTCATGTTAATATGTTCTGTGTTGGTTATGCTTTCATGTTCTCTGTGCTCAACAAATTCCTAATTAAGGTTTCTCTATGCTTATGCAAACAACAGTAGTTGGAAACTTAGTATCTATATATCGTAATCAACATATTTCAAAGTTCAAACTACATTTCATGAAGCAGGTGTTGGTTGTGAGGAAGGATTTTGGAGCAGTTGTTGCATGTTATTTAGATATGTGTCATCCAAATCGAGTGAAAGGAATTGTAATGTTGGGTATACCTTACTTGAAATGAAATGCGGAGGACTAGATAAATGAGACTCGGCTCCTAAAGGCATCTATTTAGACATTGGCAGGTACGTTTTCTCCCCTCTCCATGCTTAAAATATGCATTGAATAAGAAAATTTGTATCATAATCCTGGTTCTTCTTTAAATAATGGTAGTAACCCTCATTGAATTTTCTGAATGTCTCCTTTGGATTCATTATTATAGGAACATCGGAGAGGCTTGGCAGATCTTGGGCGTTTTGATGTAAAAATAGTGGTAAGGAATATATATACTCTCTTCTCTAGTAGTGAAAATCCCATGGTAGAAGATGATAAGGAGTTAATGGATCTCTATGATCCTTCCAAACCATTTCCACGATGGTTCACTGAGGATGATCTTCAAATGTATTCAAGCATGTATGAGAAATATGGTTTTGTGTTCCCTATGCAAGTCCCATACCTCTGCAGCAAAAGGTAAACCATGGTTTTCCCTTTGCTTTCATTTCATTATAAATCACCATAAACTTACCCTTTGCTTTCATATCATTATAAATCACCATAAACTTACAGAGACCCATGTTTGATCTTCATTTTGAACATTTAATTTACATGGATTGTCGGAGATTGACCCTTTTCAATGAACGGACTATTCAAGCTCCTTCCCTTGTGATCATGGGTACCAAGGATTATTTTCTAAAATTTCTAGGAGTCGAGTATTATGTCAACAGTGAGATGCTAAAGTTTGTTATGCCCAATATAGAGATCATTTTTTTCCGGAAGGAAGGCATTTTGTCCAGAAACAGTTTTGAGAGGAAGTGAATAAACTTCTCCTTGGCTTTCTGAATCAGCACCTATCAGTGGATAGCAATGAAAGAAGAATATGTAAGGCACATTGTATTAACATTAGAACATTGATATTAGAAACTTGGTTTTCCCTTTTCTTTCATTTCATTATAAATCACCATAAATTTACATATACTCAAGTTTGATCTTCATTTTGAACATTTAATTTACTGGGAAGGAACAGTTTCCACAGGAAGTGAATAAACTTCTCCTTGGCTTTCTGAATCAGCACCTATGAGTGGATGCCAATCAAAGAAGAACATGTAAGTCACAGAGTATTAATATTAGAACATTGATATTAGAAACTTCGTTTTCCCTTTGCTTTCATTTCATTATAAATCACCATAAACTTACAGATACTCAAATTTGATCTTCATTTTGAACATTTAATTTACAGGGATCCTAGGAGATTGACCCTTTTCAATGAACACACTAGTCAAGCTCCTTGCTTTCTGATCATGGGTACCAAGGATTATTTTTTGAAATTTCTGAGAGTGGAGTGTTATGTCAACAGTGAGATGCTAAAGTCTGTTGTGCCCAATCTAGAGACCATTTTTTTCCAGAAGGAAGCCATTTTGTCCAGGAACAGTTTCTAGAGGAAGTGAATAAACTTCTCTTGGCTTTCTAAATCAACACCTATGAGTGGATATCAATCAAAGCAGAACATGTAAGGCATAGAGTATTAATATTAGAACATTGATATTAGAACCTTGGTTTTCCCTTTGCTTTCATTTCATTTTTAATCACCATAAACTTATAGATACTCAAGTTTACAGGGATCCTCGGAGATTGACTCTTTTCAATGGACGCTCTATTCAAGCTCCTTCCCTTGTGATCATGGGTACCAAGAATTTTTTTATGAAATTTCTAAGAGTGGAGTATTATGTCAACAGTGAGATGCTAAAGTTTGTTGTGCCCAATCTAGAGATCATTTTCCTTCCAGAAGGAAGCCATTTTGTCCAGGAACAGTTTCCACACGAAATGAATAAAATTCTCCTTGGCTTTCTGAATCAGCACCTTTCCGAATCAGCATCTGTGAGTGGATATCAATCAAAGCAGAACATGTCGTTTAATATATTTTTATTCTTTATCGAAGTATTCTTTTGTTGTATTTGTGTTCTTCAATTTATGCCTTACGGCGTTTCCTTTGCAACATCTGGTGCAAATGCTAGTTTTTAATTCTTTCATGATCATGGTATGGGATGAATTCCCTTAGTCTCATCATTGATCAACAAGTGGCCTTGGAGCAACATTGCTAGCAAGTTGGTCATTTCATCTACGTTTTTATTGTGTGCCCTTAATACATGGAATAACTCCACTTCTTTAAATGTCTCTAGTTGTTGGTTAACTCGGCATTGCATTGAGTCTCTAGGTGCATCCCTAGCATTATTTGTCTTATGCAATTGTTGTATAACCAAGAGAGAGTCTCCAATGACAATCAATCTTTTGATTTTAATTTCCCTAGCCAATCTCAGTCCTTGGTATAGGGCTAGATACTCAACTACATTGTTTATGTATTTCCCTAACCCCTATGCATTCTTTATTTCTTATTTTTTGTCGGGGTCGAAAAGCACCCCTCCCCCTCTTGCCGTCCCCGTTTTCCTTTTGATGCCCCATCAAAATATAGGTATAAGTTATGTTTTCCATTTCTCCATTCTTTTAACTCTTCTTCCTCCATCCTTAGCTTCCAATTGGGATTGTAGGAAGGCCTCTTGAAGCTGCCAGCATGAACTTTTGGATGATCAATCTTACACCACTTCTTTTTTTCTTCTAGGATTAGATTAAGATCTTCGAGATCATATCCTTTAGTTGTTATAGCCTTAGCTAGTAGCTTCTTTTCTTTGGTTGATGTGGTGGTACTATTGACTTGTTTGTCTTGAAATATGTCTTGATTACGCACTAACAAGATAAACCAACAGATATATTTAGGAATGCTTATCCAATACCAAGCAACAATAGCATTTTTCAGGCACTTCCAAGGGATTTTTTTATTCCAAGTAACAAACATTGCTCCCCATGTCTCAGGGGAAATTTCCAACTCTTTAACTTCTCTTAAACATATGCTCAATAGTCTCTTCCTCCTCTTTGCACCGAACACATCTAGAAGGGCCTAGAATCTTTATTTTCCTTAGGTTTTCCATTGTTAGGATTTTCCCTAGAAAAAGCTCCCAACAGAAGGTGTTTACCTTGGGTAATCCATCAACATTCCAAACACACTTCCATATTCCTCCAGTTGGTAGAGGCCCTCTCCTATGGAGCAATGCTTCATATCCCTTTTTGACTATGTAGATGAAGTTTTTATTGACTTTCCATATTCTTTCATCTATAATATTTATGTTTATGGGTGTGCATTCCTTTAAAGTCTATAACATCAGGAGGCACTTAGACGAGAGGTGTCTTGAGATTTATGGGACTTTTGGGCAGATCCATCTTATCCAGTGTCCATTGTCATCCCAGGATGAGAGATCGACAATGCATACCATATGTTGAGTTTCCATCCATTCTGTCATTTCAAGTATTTTGATTTTCTCGTTTAATAGCTCCTTCGTAGGGGGATGATCGTTCCATAGCTTTCTTCTTTTCCCATTTCCATCTTTCCATCCAAGATGATCAATAATTAAGGGGCGACCACCTTGCAAAGCTTCCATATATTTGATCCATTCTCTATCCAATATTCACTTTCTAGTCTGATTATTCAGATTTTATGAAAATACTTTCGAAGGAGGGCAGTCTTCCACCATTCGTTGGTTGGTGAAATGATCCTCCAAACTATCTTGGCACCCATCGCTGCGTTCATAAATTTGGGATCCTTCACATGTAGTCCTATGCTACATTTTGTAAGCCCAACTGTCTACCAATTCATGAGATGGAATCTGTTTTCATTTTAATTACCTCCTTTCCAAGAACTTTCTGATAAGCCCCCAATCTTGGATATTATTCCTTTTGGGGCTAATAGCGTTGACCCCGTATAAAGAGGAAGGGCAAAAAGTGTGGCTTTAATCATAATAGATTTCCCTACAACATTAAGCTATTGAGTTCCCCCACTCATTATTATTTTATTGATTTTTTGAATCACCCCTTCCCAATCATCGATTTTTGTTGTTCCTTTTGTTATTAGCAGTCCAAGATATTTAGAAGATTTCCACTCTTTACATACCGAGTAGGATAGTTCCCTTGCAATTTCATTCAAGATTACTTCACTACTTCCAACCATATATGTGACACTTCTCCTTGTTAAGATTTCCTCTAGATATCTCAAGATAGTTGCACAACATCTTGTGAAAGTGACCCACTACTATTTTAGAGGCCCCTCCCAATAACAAAGTGTCATCTGCAAAGAGTGAGTTATTTACACTTTTTACGTTTCAAGAAATGCTTAGTCCCACTAATTTTCCTTCCTGTCTAGCCCTCTCTAGATTCCTGTTGAAAGTCTTTGCCAACAAAATATATAACAAGGGGGACATGGGGCATCCTTGCCTCAACCCTCTTATTGCTTTGAAAATGCTCATTGTTCTCCCATTCACTAACGAACCTATCCAAGTGGAACTGATACAAGTGGAAATCCATTGAATTTTTTTTTCACTAAAGCCCATTTTCTTCATAGTTTTGAATAAAAAGTTATTCCTCACCCTGTCAAAAGTGTTCGCCATGTCCAGTTTTATAACCATACCCACTTCTCCCATTTCTTTGTTGATGGGGATAACCTCATGCACTAAATATTATATTTTCTACTATCTACCTCTTCTCCATAAATTCCCCTTGGTTTTCAAAGATAAGAGAGGGGAGAATTTTTTTGAGCCTGATCACTATTAATTTCATGATGATATTATATAAAGAATTTCATAAAGAAATAGGACGAAATCTAGAAAAGCTAACCAGATTGGATTCTTTTGGTATGAGTGATAGGAATTAGGAGTTTATTCCACCCCATAATCTTTCCTTTGTTTTGGAGTTATTTACCATACAGAGGATGTCCCTTTTAATAGGGTTCCAAAGTACCTGTAGAATCTTATTGAGAATCCATATAGACTGGGCACTTTGCCTAGTTCCAAGCCCCATGCCACCTCTGCCAGCTCTTCTTCACTTAACTCTCTTACCATCCAGTGATTTTTCTCCTTAGTTAACGATGCTTCTATTGGTTTCAAGAATTATGCATCCTTCTCCTCATCCACTCCACCTTCTTCATGATACAGGGTGCAAAAATGATTTTAAGCCTCTTGCTTGATACCTTCCATGGTGGTGATTTTCTCTTTTCCTCTAGGTGTAATTTCTTTGACCCTATTTCGTGTTTCTCTAAATTTCGCCATTCTTTGAAATTAGGTTGTGTTTTGATCTCCTACCTAAAGCCAAAGACTCCAAGATTTCAACCTCCAATGTTGTTCTTCCTTTCTACCTTCAACATAGATTTATTTTGTTAGGCTCGATTTTGCCTCTAAGTGTTTCGACATTACTTCCATAATTTCCATTTATCATTTATGATATTCTAGCTGCTTTTGCAAATCTTGTCGCTTTCGCCCTGTAGGTTTATATTTTATCTTCAACCATTTTCTTAACTCTCTTTTTATCATCTTCAACTTGTTTTCCCAAACATAGATGGAAATCCCATGATTTGCCTTTTCCAAGCATGTGTGATTAGCTCCATAACTTTGTCTTCCTTCAGCCAAGATAGGTTGAACCTAAAGGGGATTGGTCCTAGGTCCTCAATAGGATCTAAGTTAATAACATTGGTTTATGATCTAACTCTCCTTGTGATAGAATACTTGTGTTGCATTTTGTGCCTTTTTCCAACCAAGAATTATGGATTAAGAAATGATCCAATCAAGTTGCGATATGATTGTTTCCAATGTGTTTATTTGACCAGATAAACATTATGTTCTTTGGTGGTAAATCCACCAAATCCCATTCCATAATTATGTCTTCCATCTACTCTTAGAATTGATCCTGGACAGATCTTCCTCTTATTTTCTCTACATCCTCCAGTACTATGTTGAAGTCTCCTCCCATCACACAATTTTCATGCCATGTTTTCTCCCTTATTCTTCCTAGGGAATCCCATAATTCCATTTTTTCGCCATATAACATAGGCATGTTGATGCAAACCACTGGTATTATATCCCAGTCCTCTTGGCGCACTCTTTGAGTTTTGAGCTATACCATTACTTCCAAAAAAATATTATGTTTTTAATTGAGACATATGCCTCAATTTTTGTCTCTTGTAGCAAAACAATCATTGTCTTTTCCTTTCCAGTCATATTTTTTTAGAGTTAGTATTTTTTGGGGGCCTTTGATAACCCTTAAATTCCATGATAGAAAAATCATTTCAGGAAGGGAGTTTTGAGAATACCTCCACTCTCTTTTTTCCCTTCTACACCTTTCGATGATTTTAGATTGATGATTTTCAACAACACAAATTGGTTCCCAAGATTTTTATTTTTTTCAACCTACCTCTCTCTCACACAGTTTTCTTCGATGGTCTGCCCTGGTGCTTTCTTTTAATGCTCTTCATTTCATGACTACTTCCTTCATTAGCCCATTCTAGCGATTGTGTTTTGGCTCTAGTCATTACCCCTATTGGGTTGGTAGCTTCTTCTTATGCTCTATCTTGCAGCATATATGGCTCTTGAGTTGTATGCAATGCATCCCCTTCATTTTGTTGACTTTTATTCTCCTCTTCCTCTACCTCTTCTACCTAGTTCTAATTTGTATCTGGATCTTATTCATTTGTCTCAGTTTCTATACCCTCCTTCCCTTCCTAATTCTGCAGTATTTCAAAGGGGTTCTCAGATGTTGATGGATCACCCTTATCCTTACTAATTTTCCCTTTGTTAGCCCATGCTCTATTCTTATTTCCCCCCTTCTTTTGAATATGCCATTGATCTTCTTTCTCTTTCAACACATTTTTGGAAGCAGCCTTTTTACAGTCTCTTGAAAAGTGCCCATACTCATAGAAGTATCGACATTTGAAAGGGATATGCTCATAATCCAAAGACTGGCAATGGTTCCATTCCTCTAGAGTTAAGTTGATCTTTGATGTCATCCCTTTTTCAAGGTCCACATCCACACATATTTTAGCACATGAAAATTATGATCCCTTTGGTTCTGCCTAATCGATGTATTTTCCTACTCCATTTCTGATTTCCCTCAGGCAGTCGTCACTCCAGCGGGATAAAGGAAGTCTAGATAGTTTTACCCATACTAGAATTATAGTTAGGATGTCTTCATCTGGATTGAAATCCAATGACCACTTATTGAGATACAACCCTCTATTTCCAAATAAATAGGGTGAATTTCTAAAAATTATATCTTTGTATTCTCTATTCTCAAATAGAAAATTAAAAAAAAAAATCCATTACCATAAGCATATAACCTAATATTACCAGTCATTTTTTATTTCCAAGTTTTTCCAATCCATACCTCCATTGATTTTGGGGATTTCCACATCCCAGTGAACTTCCCTATAAGGTCTCACTCCGAGAAAGCTATAGAATTTCTTATTACACCCATTGGCAGCACAACCAAGGGAATTTATTTTTCTTTCTTGACAAACTTGGCATTTGTGTCCCTTCGAGGTCATTTTTCAATTGCTGAGACCAACGCCTAAAATATTTCGTTCTCATCTAGCTAGGGTGGAGGGGGAGGAACCCCCCCCCCCCCCCCACCCCCGGTGGAAGCCATGGCATATGCACTCAAGATTTAACCCTAGGTTTTCGCCAGAGGTCAACTCATGCTCATATCCATAATATTCCTTTTAGCTGGAATAGTTTTGTAAAGGGATTTTTTTTTACAAAGGTTGGTTTTTATATTTAATATATGTAATATAAACTCTCTCGAAAAGAGATAGTTTTGTAACCGTCAAAAAGTTGATTTCGTAACTGGAAAAAACCAGTTGAGTCTGGGAAGTAAGTAAAAAAGTGAAATTGGAGCATTAGGAAGGGGTTCGAAGATTAAAAGTTTTGGGAGTCATGAATGTAATGTCACGAGTAAGTCTCTCTAAAATTGAAGAATACAAGCCAGTTTTATTCCAATTTTTGGGGTAATTGTAGAATCGTTTGTATTACTATGTGTAATCATTTTTTATGTTTTCTTCTACTGTTATGATGAAATTGTTTGTTGATTCAAGTTGAATTTGTGAATTTACCAATAATAAATTGTACTCCTTTTTTAATTTGAATCCCTTAATGTGCTCTCTACTATACCAGGAACTCATCCATTCATCTTCCTCTTTACATCATCTCTTCTACAAGAACAAAGATGAGATTCTTAATTGCCTCAGTGATTAGGCCTTATTTTCCTTTATGCTTCTAATCACTTCTTGCAAACCTCCAAAGCTCTCCAACCCTCATCTATCTTGGCCAACCTGGTTTTAAAGATAGATTTCATAACTAGAAGATTCGTTACAAATCATCATGGTCTGTCTCTCTAGCCATAAGTTCTAAAAAAATTTCATCAGTCTTAAGATGTTTCGAGCAATAGTTACCTCATTGTAAGTATTGGCCGGCAGTGAGGTCGGTGGTTTAAACCTCCGCCTGACCATATTTAACGTGTGGTTTCATTTGTTTTAAAAATCATTTATCATTGTTATTTTTGGGCGATATCCATTTGTGCTTCTTTCTAGTTCCATTGTATTAGGTCCACCAGTTTGCAGGTCGACCTGGCTAGCAGGGCTTTAAATCCCACCACAATCCATTTATATATGTCAGTCATTTGGATGTTTGGGTGGGATCTGCGGGCCCCAACCCTATATATAATAAAAACCATCCCCTGAATTCCAATAAGGGTCACTAGAAAAATTAACGATTCAACAATTTGGTCATTTCCATCTATCATTTAGTGCTAAATTGTCACTCAGTTTGTGATTACCAAATTTAGTGGATTCCACCAGATTTAATGGTTCTACCAAAGTTATTTATGCTCCAAATTTAGCTGGCAACAAAATTATTGCTTCTTTGACTTAAAACTTTGACGAACAATAACTTACACATATGAAGTTAGATTGAGATCCACAAACTTCTATTTTTTTGCCTCTATAAAGCCACCAAGATCATTCCTCCCCACTTAGGATATTTTGGTCCTTAAAAAGCATAAACATGATTACAATCTTGATCTGCATAATAGATGCCTTCGACAGGCCACCTTCCCTTTCCTTCACCTTTGTACTTCAGAACTCAGAATGATGGAACCAACTCATGTACCATATGAAAACCCGTAGCTACTAATACATGTTCAATTACACGACCAAAACAAGACCCAAGAAAACCCCGTGCTTGCCAGGGTTTTATAACACACTCGTGGTCAATTTTACATCATAAACCATTCCCTTTGTTATCCAACTAAAAGGCCAAAATATCACCATGTTGCATTCATAAGTGATGGAAAACACTTCACCACTTTTGCAAACATTTTCGCAATATTTGATTTACAAATGTGGTCATGCTCAACTAGTTAAAAATGTTATCCATCTCTTACCCAATCAAGTTAATGGGTTTTATTCATGTAGTATATATTCTTATTGAACAACTTCACTAGTTAGTTCATTCACATGTGCTTTCACATGCTTCCTATCCTTCCTTGGTCGTTACTCTGGATGGAGCTTCCAACATGTAGATTTTCGATGTCCACCCTTGTTTCAATCCTTGCAAAAGTTCTTTCATTCCCAGACTTTCCTAGCCTTATTTTTCTCATGAGGTGGTGAAGGGTCTTCATGTCTTGGATTCTTCCTAGTTTCGATTTTTTTCCAACACTTGGCAACAACATGATTATGCAAACCACAAAATGTACATGTTTTTCTACGCCATAAATTTTTTATAGTATTTCTATTTTTCTTATAATTGAAAGGAACGTTAGCATACATTTGGTGATCATACCTTTTAATCTTTTCCTTGCTGCAATTTCGATAATAAGGTTTGGACCTTGTACTTTTCCTAATCTCTTATCAGAGGCGTCATTCCCGGAAAGTGAATAAGAAACATTGTTCTCGAAAAGTGATGTGCCATCCTCTTTCCTAATTGGTTCTGTCAAATGCTTGGATTCTTTGTTTGAGGAATCCCTTGATTCTTTTGCCTTTGAACTCTCCTTCAATATACCACAATCCTACAAATTTAGGTCTCCTTGCAACCTCCAATGGTTGCTTACTTGGCCATTAATACCAAATCGTCCTCCTTTATACCCCATCTTGGTAAGGAGTTTCATGTCAATCCCTAAAATATGTATCTCAATGCTTCCAATACAAATAGCATCATGAGAAGAAGGATTTTATTTTACCTTTAATTTTGTTGGTGATAGCTGGTCATCTTCTTTGGCTAGTTATCCTTTTGTAGTGGAACATTATCCCATTTGTTCCTCCACATCCTACTATAACATGAGCCTCAATTTTTGCTTCTCTTCCTCAGCATCTTGTAGAATCCTTCTAAGATCTGCATTCTCCACTTGAATACAATGGTTAATCTCTTCCAACTCTTGAAGTATGGCTCACTTCAATCCTTTATCCATGATGACATTCATAGTTCCTGGCAAAATGGTTAGACCACTATGATACCACTTGATCAAAGAAAAAAATTGTGAATACTTTCTTAAATAAAAATATTCATTGTGGAACCTTTTACTAACACTTATATTTGCATGTGAAACATGAGCAGCGCATTCTCTAAGCAATACTTTAGTAATCCATCAAAATAAACAAGAAGTAAATAATCATGAAGCAATCATAACACAACACATGATAACAGATTTCATTTGATGTGGACTATGTCTCTAGGACCTAGGTCAAGAGTGGAGAGAGCACTTCATCAGTCTCAGCAAAAGATAGCGAGTACATGGCATATCTTTGTGAACACAAGGATAGATCTCTTATCTCAAGTGGTAATGTCTCTCCTCCAAAGAGACGTTCTCCTACAAAAAAATCTTACTCATAGAGTCTTCTCCTTTAACAAGACAAATAAATGAATCCTCACAAAAGTGGCATGAATGGACACTCTCACATAAGTGGAAATAGGTCCTCTCCAATTTATTGATAAAATTCATAACATACTCATCATCATCGCAATCGTCTCAAAATTTTGAGACCAATGGTTGTAAACATGACTACTTTATGGAAAAGTGTCAACATGGCCCTCTTTCATCATTACACCAGATCGGTTTTCATGCAAAAACTCAAGTGATGAATTTCCTACAAAGATTCAGGGCTCTTTGTCCTACTGCAACATATAGAGATCACTAGAACCTGCAACATAAATCCATCCTTTTGCCAAATTAAAAACAATCAAAATGGCCAAATGCATCATTTTACTTCCCAATCTGACAATGACCTAAAAATCAACTGCTCAAATGCCAAAATAGTTTGCACCATCGTTATCCTTGTAAAAAAAATTGAAATTTGAGTACAAATTTGACCCTATTCTGAAACCTGCAAATCTAGGCCTATAGGGAATCTAAAATATTCCTCATATCATCAAAAGATTCCCTGCGTTAAGGTTCCACTGAGTCATGGTTCCGCCTCTAGTTCATGTTTTCATAGGCATGGTTCTGCCATTTCAATGTTCCAATATTTCATTGTTCCAACGCTCTCGGCCTCTACTCTGTTGGGTTGGTTGAATTACATAGTTGAGTTTAAGTATATGTGAACAAGAGGACATAATAAATTCTACCACCTTGGCCCATTAGTTGGTGCTCCACTGTTAAAGTACTGACCAATAATGAGGTTGATGATTCCAACCCCCGTCTGACCATATTTAACATGTGGTTTCATTTGTTTTAAAAATCGTTTACCATTGATTATTTTTGGGCGGGCTCTGTTGGCACTTGTTTGTGGTTTTGTTGTATTGGGGTTGTCGGTTGGCAGGTCAGCCCGGTCGATCATGTTCAAATCCCAGAGGCCTCTGTTTATATATGTTGGTTGTTTAGAGGTTTGGGCGGGGTTCGCAAGCCCCAATCAGATATATATATATATATATATATATATATAACCCTGCCAACCCCATTTTCGTTTCTTCTTTATTTTTAAAAACGAGAGAAAAGTCGTTGTCGAATTCCATTAGGGTTCATTAGAAAATTAATGATTCAACAATTTCGTCATTTTCGTCCATCATTTAGTGCTAAATTATCGCTCAGTTTGTGGCCGGAAAATTTAGTGGATTCCACCATATTTGGCGGTTCTGCCAAAGTTAGCTATGCTTCAAATTTAGTTGGCGACAAAAGTCTTGCTTCTTTGACTTAAAACTTTGACTGACAATAACTTGCACATGCAAAGTCGGATTGAAGCATCATCTACGTCGTTGGAATTAGGGTGATGATCTCTTTGATTTGGCCTTGGTTTCAATGAGATTCATAGACCTCGATTTTTTAGCCTCTCGAGAGCCACCTAGATCACTTATGTCTTCAATTTATAAGCAAGGGAAAAGCCCACTTAACCCAAGCCTTCAAATCCATGTTACTCCATCCTTTTCTCCCCCTCGTATTCTCGTTACTCTTTTGTATATCCATGAGACTAACGAACTTATTTCTAAAACAAATTTCAAAACAATATCAAGATGGTTTTTAAACCTTACAAAACTTTTAAACATTTATTCTAGTCAACCAAAGACAAATCTAATGCCATGCTAGTTTCAAGAGTTTATAAAATTCTTTGCTTCTATGGAAAATCACACATTGGTCAAATGAGGTTTTATTCCAAAGCCCACCTCAAAGAGCATATTGCAAACTCTTCCCATAGTTGAATCATCAAATTGGTTATAGTTGAGTGCTCTTTTAAATCAAAGCATCTAAATTCTTCACTTTGGCACCCTACTCAATTTCTCGCATCATCTTAGAAGCTCAAGAAATTGGGAAACACAGTAATAATTTCAATCATGAAGACAACTACAGAATCGGCTAATCCTTGAAGGATATTATTAATCATTTAGATTGCTAATCCTTTCCATGTTCATTCCATTTCGTCTATATTTTAATCTCTTTTTTTCTGTTTTTTTTTCCATTCTCTATCAATTTATTGTCTTTCCCAAATTTGTTATTTTCCTTCTCTTCACCCCCTTTTCTATATTGCCTTTAGTTTCCATTTGTAATCTCCTTCTTCAATTCACTCCCTACTACTTATCTTCCCTAGTTTTCTTTTCACATCTTTCTCTCTTGATTTTTCACTAACATTTTTAAAATTTATCCTCTCACATTTTTATGTTTTCATCTTTCTTTTCCTTTTTAAAATCCACTTTTATATTACATAATTTAAAACTTTTTTTATTTGAATTCTATCATTATTAATTTTCAACAAATTAATATTGTGCATTTTGTCTCTTTTTCTATTTAATATTCTTTACCATTATTTTTATTTTTAATATTTTTTCAACTCTTTTAACCCTCTACTTATTCTCCAAAAACTAATTTTTGGACTCTCACTTATTTCTTCCTCTTAGCACTCAGTTTTGATGGATTTTTATAATTAGTAAAGAAATCACTTACTAAACAAGAGCCACGTGGTGGAAATGTCACTGCCCCTACCCACGTGGCTCTTGTTTTTTTTGCATAGGATTAAAATAGAGAAACGATTATGGGAAACTATGGATCAAGAGAGCATAATTGAAGCAAATAATCAAATTTCAATTTTTTTGGAGTAATAGTGACTCTTATGTGCAGTGAGTGGAGACTCTTAATGAATTTTGAAAAATCATTCAGCATTGTTAAGAAATCATACATTCACAATTCACCATAGTCAATAAATCCTTTGGCTTTGCTTTGCATGTTTGTTAAATTTGAACATCCTAGCAAAAACTTTTAAGCTAACACATAAACCCATGTTATTGTTACAGAATACACACAAGTCATGTGATAGCAATGTGCAAAAAAAGGCAAAAGTGGCGACATTGCTACCATGTGCATCTTATATTTAACTAAAAACACTTTTCCATGCAATAATATTCAAACATACAACTAACCAACTTAAATTTAAAAATATCATTAAAATACATTTAATTAACAAAATTTAAATTGAATAAATGCAAAAGTACCTATAATTTCTATTTAATTAAAAAGCGTTTAGAAATATCAAATATAGTTCATCTTACTTCTAAAATAAAATAATGGATAACCGCATTGTAAAAAAAGGAAATCATAAATCTTTTGAATTTTGGTTTTTTTTTTGTTTTTTTATTATTATTTTAAAAGGGACTTCTAAATTTTGTGCTAATAGACATTGCATATTTAAGCTAAACAAAATAGTTTAAATAAACTTTTAAAAGGTTAACATGATATTTTATTTTTTAATATTTTCTTGATTCAAATGGAAATTAGAAAGATGAAACTAAAAGGTATTAAATTCAAAGTTTTTTTGTAATTATAACTTCAATAAAATAAATAATATAATTTGAGAAAAATGATTTATACTAACAAACATTAAAAGTGTAACAAATACTTTATCCTCTCTTTTTTTAATAAAAGATATTTAATTTTAATATAAATAACAAATCTTTAAAAAATTCTATAAATTTAATCAAATTCACTGGTTCTAATTTGTTGCCAATTTAAAGAATTGATGTGATAGATTTAGAAGACAAAATCTCTAAATTAATATCACACAAAACTTTTATTCAAAAAATTTTAATGAAATAAGAATGGTGGAAAAATATAATATAGATAATTTTAAATTGTATTACATTTTCAAAAAAATAAGAAATATGAAAATTAGAATAAAATAATTATTTTATTTTTTTCAAAAATTCTAATGAATAAGAATGATGAAAAAAGTGTAAAATAAAATAAATTTTAAATTTTATGAAACTTCCAATAAACAATGAATTGCAATTTTAACTTTTCAGTTTAATAAACATAAGAACTAAAAGTTTGTCTTTTTATACGATTAAGATTAAATAAGCATATTTTTTTATGATATTCCATTGAATAAAAATTATGACTTTCTACAATGTTGAAATTCCCGTTGAATAAGACCTATGACGTTTTATACAGTTGAAATTGGAGATTTAAAAGGAAATATTACAGAGTATCTTTAATGAGTGTACGCATCTTCATTTTCAAAATGTCTTATGTAAAGTAAGTTCAAAGGTAACCCAACAAGACAACCTTTAGTGAACAGAAAGGGTAGAGATTTTGGAAGAGGGAAAATGGTTATACATATTTCCATGCACTCGTGGGCAAAAGTGTCGTGCTGGAGCATTGAAATTATTGAAATGTACATCTAACTCTATGTTATTATCATCATTTTTTATTTTTTATTTTTAATGATTGAGAATTAATTTTTGAAGGCAACGAAACTGCTCGTAGTTCTTGGAGTTTGATATCCCTTCTTCTTTTTTAGGTATTCCGTTGAATAAAAATTGTGACTTTCTATAAGGTTGAAATTCTCGTTGAATAAGACCTGTGACTTTTTATATAATTGAAATTGGATATTTGAAAGGAAATAGTATAGAGTATCTTTGCGTACAATGGAAATTGAACATTCGTTAATCTTTCACATAGTACAATATCTATTAAAGATTTATAGTTTTCTATTCCATTTCAGGCTTAAAAATGGAGATTTATACATATCTATGATCCTTAATGAAATATTTTTGTTAATCTTATGCTATATGGCCTAAAGCTTTGGCATTTAAGAGTACATGGAACTTCTGTGGAAGAGAACAACGTGAACATACCCCATGTGGAGAGTATGTCTTGTACAAGTTGAAATAATGATGACTAAAAGATAGCCAGACCTCCCATAAAATACACAGGCGACCTTATTGCATCCAAGTAGAAGAGCTCTCAACAAATCTACATTCTGCCAAATTGACAAGTGACCCTATTGGAAAAGAGCCAAATGAATGGATTTTGGACAACAAGCTACTTCAATCTAGCCTTTTGATAGCAAGCTACCCTTGAATACCAAATTCACGGGCCTGTCTCCCTAGATGGACAAGTGTTTCAGCCCAAAAATGGGCAAGAGAAATAACAACATCGAGTAGTGTGTGAGCTAATATTTCACTAAACCTAGATGCAAAAGAAATATACACACAAATTGAAGGCACGACATACAAAAGAAATATATACACACTTTCGCGCTCATGATGTTTGTGGTGTCGGTGATGAGACATTTTCTCCTTCAAACACAGAGTAATCAAATCCAATCGTAGTAAATTTAATTGTTAAATATAATAAAAACTCCCATACACAGGACATCAAAATATGATAGAGGGTTTTTTTTCAAATTCCCACCATATGAGAAAACCCCAAAGAGCTTCACAATGTTTTCCATCAAAAAAAAATCAAAATAAAAGTGAAAATTTTGAAATAATGATTAGTAGTTGTTTCCCCTATGAAGTCCCCTGTTTCAAATTTTCGTTGTGTAGCTCCCTTTGAAATTTTCAGGTGATAGAAAATTGTTCCCATTGGGGCCTCCACGTCAAGGCATTGACTAATCCTAAGGGAATTAGAGCTTACATAAATAATACAATCAACGCCCATGTTTATTTGAAAAATGAAAAACAGCGAAAAGGTTCTGAAAGCCGCAAAATGTTCGGAGGCAAATAAAAATGACAAGAACAACAAGAAATCTATTTCGCTACGTCATAATGCCAGGGAAAATATACTAGACGAAGAAGCTATTTCGTCTGCAACTATTTTCAAGAGAAGTGAGCTACATACCTTCAAGAAAAAGACATCGATACCTCCAGGAAAAAGACACTGATACACAGAAGGCCTCTGCCGAGACGCACAAATTCCAGCAACAATAACAAGACAACATATATGAAATTGTGAAATGAGAAAATTTAATTGAGCAAGGTACAAAATCAAGTGACATGTATTGAAGACATAGCACAATAGGCAATCGATCACAATTGAGTCACTTAACTTCGTTGACTGTCATTAAAAGTGTGAATCAAAATGTGTATGTTTAAGATCCTAAGGTGCATTGTAAGTAATGATCTTAATGGCATCCATTAGAGGTAGGTACCATTGTACCATAGCAGTATTTTTCTTCTGTGATAGAATACATAGAATATGTTACAAATCGCATAGCATACGTTACAAACCACATAGATTATTTTTTATTATTATTATATATGTTGTTGTCACCTATTCGTTATCAGAATCATGTTGAATGGATAGCATTATTTACGATTTTGCCAATCCCATATTTAAGTGATTCAATCGTACCTACAAATCCACTCACCCTTGACATGACCAACATTGAATTTATTTGAGCCACATCGATGGACAACCAGAAGAACACCACATCAAGCTTAGGGGTGCAGAAGGTATAATAGTAATGAATGTCGTGAATGTTGAGATGAGACGAGACATATAACAGTGAATGCTCTAAAGCTAAAGAAATGAATGCCAAGGCAGATGCTGACATCGCATTAGAGCTTGAAGCCCTGGTGGTGGCAGTGTAGTGATGTAACTAGCTTAGAAATTTGAAACTTAAATGTTTACATTAGGAACCTAGAAAATATTTATGTACCTACCCTTAAATTAATACCAAAACATGGTTACTAGATGTCACTAGTAATGACATAATAATATAAAATGTATTTTATAATTAATATATATATTTATAAAGGGTGATAGGTGCAAGGATTACTTTTGATCCTCAAGGAAAACCACAAACTTTTGTATGGGGTTTAGGAATATTTATAAATAATGAAGTGAAATTTTGTGTGTTTCTCTAATATAAAATCATTAATTATTATAAGAGAGTTTTGTGTCATCATGAAAGGATGGATATATAATTAACTTTAATTAGCAATAAGTTGACTATAATCATAGTCCAAGTTAACAAGAGAATCCTTAGTTTAAATATGGGTTCATATTTTCATAGCATGTAAGAACTTAATTACCTACTGAATTTATTAGCTAATGGAGCCTCTACACTTTCCCAAGGAACCTTTTAAAAAACTAGGATGTAACTCTCATCTCATTATCCCCTAATATCCATAAGGTTACATCCTTAATCCATATTCCATCCACATTTATTAACACATGTCTCAACGTCACATAGACCAAACCGCAAGTGCAATGAAATGATATAAAATAACACATCCCCTTCACTCTCCCATGTTGTCACTAATCCTTTTCTTGTCTCTTAAATCCTCCATGGTGGCATTTCTCTTACGAGGTGGGATAATGAAGAAGCCAAGGAAGGGAATTTTTAGTGGTTTCTACAATATTTCTAAACAACCTGAATTTTATTTGGTAAGCATCTATCTCAATCCTTGGTTGGACTTATTTATTCTAAAAGCTCAAGTACTTATTTTTAGCTTGGGTTTTGGTTTCTATAATATGTTCCTATACTTGGGCCCTCTTTTAGAGGGTAATGTTCATGCAATCGTATTCTCTAGAAAATTTATCCTTTCTTAGCCATTTTTCTCTCCAATATTTTAGTCTTGTATACTTCCAGTTCCGCACATCGAGTTTGTCAAATTTGGAATCTCTTTGTTTTTCCATTTGTGTTGATATGCTAAAGGAGTGGGTGTTTTTTTTTGTCAATTATAGATCTCTCCCTTATTACAGTGTTTCTTCTTTGGTTCCATCATCTTTAAATAGCTCTATCTTGGGTTTAGAAATAATGGATCATATAGAAACACAATATATTCATCAAGCTCCGTGTAGGCATGATGAGTTGAACCAATGCAATAAACATTCCCACTTCTTGATTACTTTTGATGTGCATCAAAATGGGAATATTTAAACATCAAAAAATGAAACAATAATGGGATTATTGGTCCAACATTAGAAAGAAAAAAAGATGATTCTTTGGGAGAAGAATGTAACATGCTTCTAAACATGGTCATTAACCTTAACGAAGATGTAAATTTCATAGTCTCAAGTCATATCATGTCAATTAACTCAACATAAGCATAATTCAAGGAAGATGCGACAATGTAGCAACTTGAAGATGAAATGGATATTGAACAATGTATTCCCCTTTCTCCAATGTTACTCAAGAGAAAGCACTTAGCCATCATATTTTCTAATAATTCTATGTTTTTTCAAGTCTCTAGCACATTAAGTGTTTTTTATAGTTAGGATGTAATTATTAAAGACCCTAAAAATATTTTCTTTGTGGCTTGTGAAAGTTATCAGTTTTGTATGGTTCCCATATCAATGCTTTTGTATGCTTGATGTTTAACTTTTGCTACAACCCTTTACATACATACATACATACATACATACATACATACATACATACATACATACATACATACATACATACATACATAGATACATATATACATATTATATATTTTATTATTATATATATATATATAATATATATTTAATATTTAATATACTTACATAATAATATATATATATAATATAAGTATATATATATAATATTAATAACATAATATATATATATACATATATTATATATATCTATATATATATGTATGTAGTATATATAGATAATATATATAGATATAAAGAATTACTTTGTTTGTTGTATAAATTTATTTATGTGCTCAAAAAAAATTAAAAGAAGCATTTTTATATCATTGTAGTTTTGATGAGTTAAAGAGTTAGGAAGGTCACTATTGTAACAAATGTTTTTAAATCATGATCTAATGTGGGTGTGCATATGACATTCTAAGAGAAAGTATTTTTCATCTTCAACCCTCTAGGTGTCACAAAAATGACAAATTCTTTCAACCTATGACATTTTAGAATTGTCCAATGCCCTATTTCATTATGCATATCATGAGAGTTTATTCTTATTTTAACAATATTTAAGTGGGGTAGCAAGCTAAGTAGGCTTGAATGTGGGGAAAACTCCACAGTTAAGCGCGCTTGAACGAGAGGCGATCTGGGATGGGTGACCTCCCAGGAAGTCATGGTTACCGAGTGCAAGCCTTGGAAGTGATGATTGACACTATGTGATTCATTTCACCAGTTTCAATCCCACTTCTTCACCCCTGTGAGCATCACCCAATGCAATGAATGCTAAGTGAACTATTCAAAAATCATGAGAAATTATTCAGCTACGACTACCTCTCATGGAAATTTTCATACGTGAATGACTTACTAAACGTAGTTGAATAACAAAAATGATATCTAATATAATGCACTACGTAAACCCTCTAATACTTAATATTTATTTTCTTCAATGCACTAGTCAAAATAGAGAGATTCTTTTGATCTTCTAGATTAGGGTTGATCACATCCTTGTAGTATATTAATTTTGTCTTATCCTCTAATTCTCTATCACACCACAATTTCTCCTTAAGTTTAAATGTATTAATATTTTTAATAATATCATTATCCTAGAGAATGACCTCTTTTTTTATTCCCCAATAAATTAGCCAAGGCTTGGCATATTTATGCCAGTTGTGCCTTATTCATGGGTGGGTTTGACTAGAGTTTGAAGTAATCTTAGGGATCCTCTTTTCATCCATGTTTCTTATTTTGTTCTTGTAAATTAAGTTCCTAATCATAGCCATGGTCTTAGTGGGGGAAATACTTGCTTCTATAGAGAGCATAAAATAGGGTGTATTTATTTTAATTTGAGATTGTAAGTTAAAAAACAGTTTTGGATTTTCTCTATCTTTCTCTATAATTCCTTAGAGATGTTTATGCTTGAAACTTCACAACCATATAAGATAACATGAGCAATGAAAGTAACAAAGTGGATTTTATTCTTATCCCATAGCCAAAAGTCTGTTAATTTACAATTGTTTTTAAGTCCATAATAAGCTTTCCACCCTCCATTTGTCATTTTCTCAACATCAAAGTTCTAGTTAAGGTTGTGTTGAAGATATATTCTAATATATTTGCAAGATGTCACTTCCTCCAAGTTGTTGATGTCATACACAAGATTAGTGTAGGTGATATTTTTTTCTTTAATTATCATAGTCTTGATTTTGTTAGTGTTAGCATTCATACTCATACTAGAGTGGAAAAACTTGAGAATTGCTAATTAAAATAAGATAATATGTGTGTCTGAGTGTAATGGTGATGAAGATTAAAACATCCACTAAAACTAAATTTGACCTATTGTACCTTAAGAAAGGTAAGGAATTACTTGGTTTTCTTTATAATTTTACTTTTGTTCTCAAAATGTTTTAAGAGAATCATTATTAAATCACCATAGTTTTTATGAGTTAAATGTTAGGGAGGTATGTATCATAACAAATATTTGAAGGTTGTGATCCAATGTGAGTGTATGTAGGACATTCCAGGGGAAATTGTTTTTCATCTTCAACATTCCTAGTGTACCAAAGTTGAAAAAATATTTTGACCCATGACATTTTAGGAATTTTCAAACACCCTATTTCAACCCATGAGTTCATTCTCATCTTAACAATGTTGATTTCATTCTTTATCTATTTAAAAGAAAGAGACACTTTTAATCTTCTATATTATGGTTTATCACCTCCTTATAGTATCTCAACTTTCTTCTATCCTCTAATTTTTATTACACTGCAATTTATTCTTAAATATAGATATAATAATATTTTTAATATTATTATCATTTTGCACAATGACCTCTTCCATTATTCTCTGATAATTTTCCAAGGCCTGGAATATTTATGCCAACCCTACTTGAGTTACAAGTGATTTTGACTAGAGTTTGAAGCACTCTTATGAAGCCTCTTGGCTCCCATGTTCTTTATTTTTTTCGTGTGCTTTAAGTACCTACTCACAGTCATATTCTCAAAGAGGGAAAGGGTCACTTCTATTAAGAGGACAAGATAAGGTGTATTGTCTTTAATTGTGACATTATAAGTTATAAATCATTTTTGAATTTGCTCTATCTTTCTCCACAATTCTCTAGAGATGTTATAGGTACAAACTTCTCAACCATATAAGATAACAACATTAAAAATAGTCTCAAAGAGGATTTTTTCTTATCCTATAGCCAAATTTTCATTGTTTTCCAATTGTTTTGAAGTTCATAGTATGAGTTCTACCTTACATTCATTATTTTCTCAATGCTACAGTTTCAGTTAAGCTTGTGATGAAGATCAATTCCAAGATATTTACATGAAGTCACTCCCTCCAAGCTATGTTTATCATACACGAAATTAGTGTAAGTGATATTTTTAGATTTCATTATCATAACCTTTGTTTTATTAATGTTAATACCCATACATACACTAAAGAAAAATTCCTTGAGAATTTTAGTTGCTTTTCAATTTCATAGGTACTCCTCACCATAAGAAAAATATCATCATCATAAAGAAGGATGATGACTATACTAGCTAAAGTTGGACCAACACAACTTGCTTCTTTCAAACAACTCTCTAACTTGTCAATCTATGTTCCCAAAACGGTAGAGAACACGGGAAAACCTTCCTTAACTCCTATGTCACAATAAATTTCTTCTTACCAACCCTTAACATTCCTTAACTTGGAAATATTGTTGTCATACAGCCATTTCACAGTATCTCTCAACTCAAAAGGAACTTTTAGCTCTTCTAATATTTCCAAATGTTTGTTGTTAAATCATGAAAATTACCATCTTTTCACAACATTTCTCTTGACTTTTAATAGTTTTTTGTTTTTTCATAACCTTGATTTACTCCATTTTAATACTTGTATGTGGGATTAGACTCAATATTTTCCAATGCATTTGTTTTAGTTTTTAAACTGAAATTATCTTTCAAAATTATGTTAGTTTGTTGGTGATTACATAAATATGTGGATCTTGTAATAATGTAAATTTTTACCACTTTGTCCAAATTCAAATTTCCTCTTCAATTATTAAAGATATTTCATGGATTTGGGATCATTAATGAATTATATTGGATATGAAAAGATTTTTTGAGCTTTTGATCAAATTTATTATAAAATATCTTGGAGATATTCATGAGAAGAGGTATAGATATATTTACTTGCTAATTATTAGCAAATGATTATAACCACATTAGAGATTTGTGGACCTTAATTTATTATTGGTTATCTTGGTTTAAAAGCAAGTTAATGTATAGACAAGAGTTCCTTCTTTGTTCCAAAGGAGGAATTTTGGAGCATATGTCCAACTTATGTTGTACTTGAATAAAACTTCTCAATATTTTTTGAGAGATTGTTATTCTCTAGTTCTAGATGTAGTATGTTTTGATTTACGTTATGATGTTATGGCTAATTTTCTACCTTATTATTGGGAGATTGAATTCACTCCAAATAGATCATGGTGGTCTTTTGTTTCATTTAACTCTGCAATTTGATTTCATGAATAGTCATTTTCTTTTGCAAGTTAGATTAGTTTTATTTTAGCAATGATTTGTGGAAACAAAAAGTGCCTAACTTATGTCAAGGGATAATTTGGTCATAGCAGGGTCCCTATAGCATGATCGATGTTCAAGTACATGATCATTGTTATGGTTAATGATTAAGTTTTCTTTTGATTGATGAAGTGTGATGTGTTTTATTTTCGTAGTAGTATTTATTTATTGAATTATATCCTAAAACATATCGAATGGAGTATTATTATAGAATATTCAAAGCTTGAAGATTGAATACGCAACTACAACTCAATTTGAAACACTTTTGGATAAAGTACGGTATAATTAAGTAATGGATTTGTATTTTTTCTGTTTATTTCATTTCACAAGTTTAAGCATTACAATTTTAGTTTGATCATACTACAAATAATCTAAATATGCACATACAATGTTTCCATTTCACAAGTTATGTACTTTGAATTGATGATTAAATCTAACAAGATTTATCCATCTATTTTTTCTAACAGTTTTTGTGTCATTGTCTCGGAAATACTAAAGAAATTAGAAAATTTGTAATAATTTTTTTTAAAGCATAGAAATTCTTTGCATAATGTAGAAATAACTTTGAATACAATGGAAACAAAAATGGTAAGACGACAATTTCCCATGGATCCACTACAAAAATTCTATAGCGATTATGTATTCCACTTAATTTAAAGAATGGTAGTTTAAGAATATTTTGATAAAAATAAGAATAATGTGATAAATTTTCCAAGTAAACTATTCCAACCATTTCTCATTTGTGGTGCAGTAAAAACCACTTCATCCAATAATCTATTAGCATGAAAGATCTATAGGAGAATGAATGCGTCTAAAATAGGAAAAACAAACATAGTTTTAGGAGTCAAAAATGGTTTTACAAACATTCACAACAAGACAATCAAACACTTTAAGGTAATTTGTGGAATGATAGTGAGTTTGAATTTCAATTTCTAATCCTACAACTCATATTTTAGTAATGTATTTGGTTTGGCATGAAAGATTTCTTCATTTAGGATTACAAATTTTTCAATCAACAACATTTTTTCATGAAATTACTATTTGATTATGCATTCATTTTTACATCAATATTTAGTTGAATATTCTTCTTGGAAAAATTTCACACGAATAACATTTGTATAATAAATAAATGGTGTAAATTGCTACAAATATATTTAGTCACTACAAGTTCTTTAAAGGCCATATTACAGGATTTATGAAATTGGTATTAGAGTTTTTTGGGGGGGTATACTCATTAAATAATGATAAATGCATTCACCAAAAAATTATTTTACCCCACCTATTGTTGAAAAATGAGAGAAATGTGGATGGAGCTCTACAAACTCTCGTAGTGGCTAGGGTTTTTCCCTAGCTTACCATTTTATGCTTAGTTTGCAGGACTCTGATTCGGCCGATTTTTTTTTAACTTAGGTATTTTTTCACAAAGAATCCAGATCTACAATTAGATTTTGCAGTTTTTTCCCCAAATCATACAGATCTGATCTGCAAATTCGCCGCCCTGAAAAATGTCTGTAACACCACTGATTTTTAGATCAACAATATCTCCTTCATCCGGACTCTGATTTAGCCGATTTTTTTTAGCTTGGGTATTTTTTCACAAAGAATCCAGATCTGCAATTAGATTTTGCAGATTTTGCCCCAAAACGTACAGATTTGATCTACAAACTTGCCACCCCAGAAAGTTCCTGCGAAAAAAAAAAATAATAAATAAATAAATTAAAATAAAATTCCTCCACTTTTTCCCAAGAAAGTGCTCCGATACCACTTGTTATGGATCTAACCCAAAATATATATGATAATAGAAATAAACCCAAGAATAACAAGATCTGAATATAGATAGAAATGTTTCTTTATTGATCAAACCCTTAAGGTAGGGCAACACCATATATTCACTCCTTAAGGAAGGAGAACACTCCACAAGCCATATGCCTGTTCATACAATATTCCTTGACCTCTCTCAATGAGAAGTCTCTAGCCTCTATATAGGCCTCATACATATGATACCATGGGTCATTACCATGGTTCCCTCAATACCTTCTATCTAATACCATGGGCCCATTACATTATTACTAACCACTTGTGGTCCCTTACATGATATGGGTTAACCACCTTATTTATTATTATGGCCCGTCCCATAATTAAATTATTCCCTTGGGTACCTCCCTTTGTACCCCATATTATCCCCCTAGGTATACTATAATTTTTCAAATCTCTTCTGTAATGGTGAATTCCAGTGATTCGGTGAAAAATATAGTTTCTTTTGTAGGTATGGTTTCTGGTCTAGTAAGCTCTTCTTCAGTTTCGTACAATTCCATATTGAAATTTGGTTTTGGTCTTCCAATGGTTTAAGAAATTCCTTCCCTCAATGTTCCTATGGATGAGAAAGTTATCAATTGTGAGAAAAAAATGGATCAAGGTTTGATTTGTAGGTTCAATGGGTTCTTATTGCAGTTAGATGATCTACATAAATGGATCTATGAGGTATGGAAGCCCCTTTTGAAGAATGAATTAAATATTTACCCTTTGGGTCGGGGATTTTTTGTTGTGGTTTTTTATAATATAGAGGGAAAGAAGGCCATTTTTGAAGTTGGGCTTTGCTTTGAGGTAGTTTCGATCTCTTCATGCAGCCCTAGACTCCCACTTTTGACCCGCTAATGGCATAAATATCTAATGCTCTAGTTTAGGTAAGGATTTTGAACCTCCCCTTGCAATTTTAGAATCTTCCATCGCTTTCATCTGTTGGGGATGTGTTGGGAAATTTTTATTGTTGTTGTCTTGAAACTGCAAACTTTTTCAAGGCTACTTATTCCTGAATATGTGTGGAGATGGACTTCAACAAGGGTTTTCCTGCATAAATTAATTTGACTTATCTGAACCATGTTTCGGTCGAAAATCTTGACTATGAAAAAAAAAAAATCCAGTGTAGAGAATGTTATGAAATGAGGCATGTAATTAAAAACTACCCTATGTTGTTTATAGAACAACAAAGACCAAAAAAAAAAAAAATTGAAGACCCAAATGGTGGGAAGGAACTCAGGATATTCACTATATGACATTTAAAGAGGATGTGCTTCAGGATATGAAAAACCATAAGACAATAAGGAATCAGATATGACCAAAGAAATTGCATCAATGGAAACAAAATCCAAGCAGGCAATAACAAATTCCAATGATGATCCTCCGAACTCAACAAAAGTAACAAAGCAGCAAACCCTCGTGGAAACAAACTCCATCCTAAATCCACAAGGATTCTTGTTGGAAAATCATCTTCTTCAACAGATCAGGTGGATGATGAAGAATCCAAATTTCACTTTTCGAAGAATGATATGATGAATATAGAAGAAAACATGGGTTGGACTCAAGTTAGGAAGAAAGGAAAATGCATTTTGCCAAGAAAAACAAGAAGTCAGACTAATTCAAACCAAAAGTAATGCATAAAGGAATGTAAATGTATATGGATATTGGGAATTTTTTCGAGACTTTTTAGTTAGAAAGGGTCTAAAATTATTGTGTCATGGGGAACTTGTTTGAGGGCCTAAATTGAGCCCCTATGCTCAATTTCAAACCTCCAAGGAGGATTGGAATATGTAAATATTATGGCCTATTAAATAGATTTTTTAAACAACACAAACTCCTATCCATTTCTTTGAAAAAAAGTATATATTTTACACCAATCACATTTTTAGGAGAAATTAGTCATTTTTTAATTTTTGTGGCAAATTCACTTCAAAAATATTTTAAAAACAATGTTGGGACATTCATGATTTGAGGTATCTAATGGATATATTTTTAAAACCTATTACTAAGGGATATATTCCTTTGAAATTTAGTTTCCAACCCTATTTGAATCACTTCATTGGGGTGTCAATGTAAATTTTACATCCAAATTAGTAATGTTGGTCATGAAATATGCTTTGTTAAACTTTATCTCTTAGGTTTGTTCACTAGCAATTTTGAGATACCAAATCATCACATTTTTAAAAGTTGTTTACATGGGGTATAAATACCTAAGTCCATTTTAATATCACATTGGAATCATATCAATCAGATATATTATGAATAAGTTGCACTCAAAAGAGTCATTGTAGGTATGAACTAGAAGACACGAACAATGATGCATTACAAATTGTTCTTCATCAAATTTAACATATGATTTGAATGCCAAATCAAAAAGGTTTCTATTGGAGTTGTCTAAATTATGCATTAACCTCTAAGTGGAATCACATCAATCCATTATCAAAAACCCATGTTCAAAATAATAATTGTCGAAGTAGGAAGAGTTTCATGAACAACTATGTCAAGTAGGACATTCTTCAGTATATTTCACATATCACTTCAAATCACTTTGGAAACATGTTTTTACTGGATATATCCCTATACAATTACTTCTAATTAGGTTTGGAATCACTAGAATTTAACATCAAGTGAAAATTTTATCAAAAAAACGTTGTTGGGTTGTTTAGGTGACCACCACTCCTTAGCAAATAAAAATGTATAATTTATCTTTGTTTATCTTTCCTTCGAAATTTTTATGTGAATTTTTTGTGATGATTTTTCATATATTTTGGAAGAATTAATCTCATACATCTCTCTTATTACAAGATATCATGTTTTATTATAGGTGAGTGCTAAGTTTTTGTAGGTCCTGGAAGGATCTAGAAGGTCAAAATATGAAGAAGTGACTTTCAAGGTCATTTTTTAAGATTTTTGAAAAATGGTGTGATATCCAAATGTCTAAGCCAATAATATGTGACATCATGAATTGTTGAACAAGCTATCTTTGAAGCACAAATTCCGTAGAGCTAGCTACAAGAACATTTCACCTATTGACCAACAACCCCAAAAAATTTCAAAATGCATAAAGATTAAGGTGAACAAATAAATGTTATTAAAACTAGTTTCAAAGAGAAGTTAGGCTTCATTTTCACATCCATCATAACATCATTACAGATGATATATCCTCAAGAGATCCACTATTCATCCTACTTATTCACCATGGTATGCCTATATATTTCCTTCTTTTGAGATCAACCAACCATGTATGTTGAAGTCTAAACTTTCATTTGTTTAGGTAATCAACCTTAAATTTTTCATGATACTACTAACCCCTCTACTCCATACTCCCCTAACCCATATAGTAACATAACTTAACTCCCTTACAAACTTGTGTTACCTCATTATCCTATTCTTTACTTCAAATAGATTTGATGGTGAAAACCTATCTCAAGCGCCACCAAACCTTAGAGTGCTTGAAAACCATATTGTTAGTCGGTATTCCTTGAGAATAATAATATATTTTTTTAAAAACCATTTAGTTGTGATTATACAAATCATGTTTGAAAATCATCTTGTTGGCGAACAATAATTGCAAATAATGAAACGAAATAAAAAATTTATCCAAGATCCATTTATCTTTGCATTACAAAATTTCCAAGCTTCATTTCTCTATCAAAAGATTGATGTTCCATATCTCAGCTATCACTAACAAGTTCTAGGTTTTTAGATCTACAACAAGAAATAAGTACCATGTGATTTAGGTTCTGCATCATTCTTTCTTATTTGGCTCAGTGGACTAGCTCAACTCTCTTTCTTCTCATGATGTTATATACTTGTTGCAAATACTCATAGATTTTCAAGTAAAGTGTGGTTGTGTTTGTTTTGTAACCTCTACTCGGGAATATATTGAATACTATAATAAGTGTACCTGGAAAATTCCTTATGTTTATTGTGGTATATTTGTGCTCTCTTATGGCTTCCTAATTATCATTTTTCTATGGTCGAAAAAAAAAAAAAGCAAAAAACAAAAAACAAAAACAAAAATAAAAAACCTTCAGTTGGGGGGTAAAACCTCATGTTCTTATACTACATTTTTTCACTCCTTGGAATGGTTTCCTTATGAACAATGGCGATGTGCATGGTTTTCCCACATGATTGTTATTGTTACAAGTAACCCATAATCTTGTAACCTTCATCAATTTGAGTATTAGCATACCTCAAAATAAAAATCCACCACTTGGAATTCATTATATATAACTAGGGAATGCTTTGTTACCTTTTAGGTGTCAAAAACACTAAATAAGGTGCTCATGAGGAGAAAGTCAAAACTATCAAATTTACTCCAAGGATACTATTTGCACACCATTTGTGTATATTTCATGCCAAATCAAGAAAAATAAATATACATGTTTTGTATTTTGTATAAACATTTAGGTAACCATGTCTAAAAAATTCTTAGAAAATGCATAAGGACGATTGTGTGAACATGTTTTCAGGAAATTTGAGAGTTTGACCATTGTGTAAAAGAAAGGCAGAAATTAAGTAATTTTTCGCAATAGGGACATTTCTTCATGCTAAAGAAAATATGGAATTTCATTAAGATGGGAGTGAAGAAACACACCACAGCTTTTGATGCACTTGATTTGGCCTTAAAATGACCCCTTAGCATGCATTTTTATGCACAAGATTGTGAAAAAAAATGGACAAAATGGAAAAAGGGATCAACTTGAAAGATTTTGTACAAGTAAATGAAGAAGATCTAGAAAATTATGAGACCTTTTTTTTGTTAACAAGGTGATAAGATTCAACCAACATGACTTACTCTCCAAAAAGAGAAAATCTAAAAACTTTAGCATGCATTTTTCTAAGACCGCATAGGCATAAAATGAAAAACTTAGGTTGAGGAAGATTTTCATGACCTATCCACTTCAAGTTGTGAGGACAAGATAAAAATTCCATGAGGTTTATAATGCTAATTTAGATATTCAAAGAAGCATATTCAAGATCAAGGTTTGAGCATAAGTGCATTTTGTATTCCAAGTATGCTCCTTATTTCAAATCGAATGGTAAAAGCTCTATTTTCAACAAAGTGTTACTTGTTTAGCATTTAATACAAATTCAAACATCGAAATATCATGATCATGGCTTTGACCCTAATATCATTTTTGCTAATAATTGTCAACGCTTGCAAAACTAAATTAATGTACAAGTGGTTAATGAATCATATGAGTTATGATAATGAATGGTAACTTTTCCGCATTACATAGCCATCACATAAAATCAGTGGAATATTTATGGAAAATCTACTTTATAAGTATAAAACTTAATTTTTTCTGTAGAAATGATTTTCGAATAACTTGAAATCTAGGTATTTCCAAAAAAATGGATATCAGCAAATAGATGAAAAGAAAAATCATTTTACAAATTGTAGTAATTTCTAGCAAGAAGTTGGCCCTTGCTTCTATTTAAATACTTCAAATATATCAGTACAAGATTGTTGTTGCCTAATTTTACAAATTATTTCTTCCTTAAGAATGTTGTCATTTGGATATCCTAACTTGAGTACAAGCAAATTTTATTAAGCTTGATGGTAATTGCTTGTCATATAAAAGCCTATAGGATTACCACAAAGCATTGAAAGTTTATTTGGATGTGTTTAAACAAGAAAAGGGAATGTGGAATGGGAATTTGGCCACCTTGTAAGAAAAAATAAGCAACTCATGAGATTTGTTTGATATGCCTTAGGATGATTTTCATACAATTAAGGTCATGAGTAGGATGACAAAGCAATAGAATGACGAGATTGTTAATGTTAGAGATGGGTTGCGTATCAGTTATATGGCTTCTTATGCAAACTGTTGGGTTATTAGCTATAAATCATTGCACAAGTTTTATTTTTGAAGTTTACAATCCTTTCGTTGTTGGATAAAGTGAGATAATTTGTTGCAGTGGAAAAGATAACAATTTAAAAATGTAAGTGCTACCACTCAAGAACTGGCACTTGCAAAATTTATTATTATTATAAAAGAATCGACCATAAGAAGCTCAGGTGCAACTTAAGTCATTTTAGCATTATTTTCCAACCCAATAACATGATTTAGAAAAAATCAAATACAAGATTGCATGAGGACATGCAACACATTTAGTTGGAGGGAATATAGAGTCACAAAAAATTACCATCTTTTCACAATATTTCCGTTGATTTTTAATCCTTTTTTTCCTTTCTATAGCCATGTTTTACTCAATTTCAATGCTTGTATGTGGGATCAGACTCAATACATTTCAATGCACTTATTTTAGGATTTTAAGAGAATTTATGACTACATATTAGAAAAATAGCATGTCCATGGGGTCTTGGATAGATGGTGATTAGGTGCTTTGTAAAGGTACTCTTTGATGTTGTTGACACCTAATCCTCACGATTGGGTGAATTTATGTAAATAGTTAAATTAGGAATGTGAACAATCATCAGGAGATGAACTGAGCAGTCACACCCTTTGTATATAACAATAGCATACCTAATGAAATAAATTGAATCAGTTTTACTGCCTATTTGAGAGTTACTGCCTGGCTTGACATGGTATCAGAGCCAGTTCTCAAAATAAGTTGTAACTCCCTTCATTTTTGCTACTGTGGGTTGTACGCTGGTCTGAGCACTGTCCTCTGTCATTCTGACCTGAGCACTGTCCTCAACGCCTCTGTCCTCTAAAGGATTAATTTGGTGAATGATTACTTGGTGCGTCTGCATTTTTTTTAAGAACGCCTCTGTCCAGAGCGGAAGGCAGACAAACGCTGTTGAATCGACATACCACCGGTAACACTATTGAAACGTGATAAGCCCAGCAGCGGAAGCGTGATGAGCAGAAGCGATATCACAACTGTTTTAAATGCTGCCTGAAATACGTTTGCTGCTTTGAATATTTCAAATAAATACGAATGATGTTTTTTTCAAATAAATGCTGCCTGATATGGTATTGAATGATATCGAATGACATGGTATCGAATGATATCGAATGACATGGTAGCGAATGATATCGAATGATATCGAATGACATGGTATCGAATGATATCGAATGACATGGTATCGAATGGTATCGAATGGTAGTGAAAGCATTGAAGGAAACTTGAAACCTCAGTGTGCTATCTCATCACCCTTCATGCAATGTACATTTTGACAAACCAGAAAGGCACCGAGGACCGCCTTTTCTTCTCCTTTGCCTTCTGCTCATGCCGCTAATCGAACTATGGACCTTCACCGCCCAGCGTATTTACTGTTTTAGCTACTGCTATCTCATCACTTCCCAGCATATTTATTGTTTTAGCTACTGCTAACTCTTCACGTTGTCCCATATTTTTTTAAACGTTGTCCCATAATTTTTTAAACACTATCCAGCACTTTAGTAACACTGCCATATTTTTTTAACACTGCCATATGTTTTAACGCTGCCATATTTTTTAAGAAGTCATGTTGCATGGCCCCAAGAGCCATCGTGACGCTGTCAGGCACTTTGGAAGAGCACCAGGTGTTCCGCACAGCCACACTAAACCATATGTTTGATCATAGGGTAAGAGAAACAGTCGTGGCTTCAAGGTCTAGAGAATCAAAGGGATTTATGGTGATTTTTTAGTCTTTTCAGTGAGCTTTGAAATTGTGATGCCATTGCTACTCCAACTTTGTAGAGCTCGCGGTTTATGTCGTTGCTGCTCCAACTTTGTAGAGCTCGTGGTGAATGATTGATTATTGACTGTGATATGAATTAAACAACCAAAATCGTTTCCCACAGAAATTTTTGAGTACATTTTTATTGTATATTGGCAGAAGTATTCTTTTCTATCAGCAAAAGTTTTTTTTTACACAATGCATTCAATCATCTCCATGGTAGGAATAGTTCTCACTGGCAAGGAGAACTATCCTGAATGGTCCCATATGATAAAACACACCCTCATCTTCAATGAGTTGTGGAAAGGAGTGTGTGTCGAAGAAGGAGACAATGACCCAGTACAGCCTACCTCAGACAAAGAGCT
>APFE031529914.1:51319-64359 GCA_000404065.3 Pinus taeda | reverse complement strand
CTTGAGTCTTTGCAAGCAAATGGAAATCTCAAAGATGTAACCTTTGACTCTCTTGTGAAAAAGTTTGCTGAAAGAGAAAAAGCTTTTGGAAAGAAGACAACCCCTGAGTCTTCTGAAGAGATTGTGTGCCTTGCTCATAAATAAAAACATCCAGCTCAAGATTCTACAAGAGGAATAGGTGGACTAAGAGGAAGAGGAAGATATTTCAGAGGCAGGGGGGGTAGACATTCTCAAGGAGAAAAGGTAGATTTGCATTGTATTCGCTGCAAAAGAAATGGATCACATGATGCATCTACATGCAAGCTACCATGGGACAAAATTGAGCAGAAAAGAAACCAACAGAAAGGTAAAACTGATGATACATACAAAGGTAAAGCACCTGAATCCACTCACTATGTTGGGGCACAATGTAACATTGGAGTAAATGAAGATTTTTTTAATGCTTCACTTGCTTCTTGGAAAAATGATTGGTTGCTTGATTCAGGAGCAACCTGTCACATGACTCATAGAAAAGATTTTTTTGAAGATTTCACTGACAATGTTGATGGAGCAGTATACTTCGTAGATCAGTAAAAAATCAAGCCATCAGGGCTTGGCACAATCAGGCTTAAACTGCTTGGTCTTTTAGACTTTCTTCTGGATCATGTTCTATATCTCCCACAGCTCAAGAGAAACTTGTTGTCCTTGGTCCACATCCGCCCGCAAGGTAACTCCATTCATATGTTTGATGGCAAGCTTGAGGTAAGAAAAGCATTTGATCACTCACTTTTCATGAGGGGAATAGAAGAAGAAAGGCTTCTCAAACTGCAAGGAACATCTACTCATGCATAACATTTCTCATACAATTCTCATCATGAAGAAGGTACACTTCCATCAATTTTATTATGGCATGCTAGATTTGGACATTTGAACTATGACAGTCCCTGCTTATTGAAGAAAAACGGTGTTGTTGGTTTGCCCACAATTCCTAGAAAACTTAAGCAATGTGATGCTTGCATTCTAGGAAAGCATAGCAAACAGTGTTTTCATGATTCACATTCAAGAGCACATAGGAAACTTGAACTCATTCATTCAGATTTATGTGGTCCAATGCCTGTTTCTTCTGCAAATGGAAATAAATATATCATGTCGTTTATTGATGACTGCACCAGAATGTGCTGGGTTTATTTATTGAAGAACAAATCTGATGCTTTTCAAACATTCAAGAATTTTCATAAATGGATTGAAAATGATGCACAATCTCATATTGGGTCTATTCGCACTGATAATGAAAAAGAATACACATCAAATGAATTTGAAAACTATCTTCGCCAACATGGGATCAAACATCAAACAACTGTGCCTTATAATCCCCAACAGAATGGTGTAGCTGAAAGAATGAATAGAAAAATCTTGAATATGGTACGATCCATGCTTTTCTTCAAAAATGTAAAGATAATGTTTTGGGCTTATGCTGTTCTATGTGCTGCATATATAAAGAATAGAGATTTCCATCTAATGCTATAAGAAACAAGACTCCTTATGAATTGTGGTATGGACATGTTCCTTCGGTAAAACATCTCAAGGTCTTTGGTTCCACCTGTTATGCTTTGATACCAAAGGTACATAGAAACAAACTTGGTGCTAGAAGTCATAAGTGTATATTCCTAGGGTATTCAAACACCTCCAAAGCATACCGTCTCTACGATGAATTAAATAAAAAGTTTGTTGTATCTAGAGATGTAATTTTTCTTGAATCATCTAAAACTGACAATGTTGTTAAGCGACAACTTGATCGCTTGGATAGATTCGCAAAAACAAAATCATTTCAAGAATTTGATAATCATATTCCACATCTTGAGGGGAGATTCCCATATACTAGATTCAAAACATGTGGAATTCTTTTCTGAAGAACACTTCCCCAATTGGAAACCCAACAACGGATGATGCTTTAAGGTGTGATGTTAAATGATTCGGAATAGGAGATCTCAATCTTGATTCAGTTCCCAATCAAATTCAACAGAGCAGCCTGGACCATCTTAGAAAGGTCCCCCAAAGTGGCTGACGAAGACACTTGAAAGTGTTCATCCTGATGAAATTGGAAAAACAGGAACCAGAAATTCAAACCGCCAAAATGGAGGTGATGTAGATGACTGTAATTCACCTGTTGATATGGATGTTTCTTATGATTATGAATTGAACTTGTCTACAGATTTTGAACCAACTTCCTTTAAAGAAGCTGCTTCTCATGATGAATGGAAAGAAGTGATGCAAAAGGAGTATGATGCCCTCATAAAGAACAACACTTGGAAGCTGGTTGATCTTCCATTTGGATCCAAACCAATTAGTTGCAAGTGGGTCTACAAGAACAAGTACAAAGCTGATGGCTCACTTGACAAGCACAAAGCTAGGCAAAAGGTTTTGCATAGAAGGAAGGGGTCGATTATGAGGAAAATTTTGTCCCCAGAGCAAAATGGGCCACCATCCGGACACTCTTTGCACTAGCAGCTCAGAACGGTTGGAAAGTCCATCAATTGGATGTAAAAAATGCCTTCTTGAATGGAGATCTAAAAGAGAATGCTTTTATGTCCTAGCCTGAAGGATTTGCTATGAAAGGACATTAACATAAAATATGCAAACTTGTGAAGTCCTTGTATGGCCTCAAACAAGCACCACGAGCTTGGTATGAAAAACTAACTGAGCATCTTCTGAAACTCAACTTCAATCATTTTGATCTTGATGATGAAACTTTATTTGTCAAGAAAGTTGGTAAAACAGTTGTATATCTTGTGGTATATGTAGATGATCTTTTAATGACAGGGAACAATGAAAGCTACATTTCATCCACAAAGAAGGAATTGGGGAAAAGTTTTGAAACGACTGATTTGGGCTATGTTCTTTACTATCTTGGCATTGAAGTAACCCAACATCCAAATTCCATATTTCTTTCTCAAAAGAAATACATTGGAGATTTGTTAGACAGATTTGGCATGACAGAGTGCAATCCTCTTACCACTCCAATGGAACAAAAATTAAAGCTCACATCTATTGAAGGAAAGGAATTTGAGGATGCAACAAAGTATAGACAGCTTGTAGGAAGTCTCAACTACCTTACTACTACCAGACCAGACATTTCAGTTGTTGTTGGAATCCTCCCCAGGTTTATGCAAAAGCCTTGTGAGGGACATTGGTCTACTGCAAAAAGAGTTCTAAAGTACTTTAAGAGAACTCAAGACTATGGAATCAAGTACACACAGGTGGATGACTTCAGTTTGATCGGATACTCTGATTCAGACTTCGATGGAGACAAAGAAACTGGAGTATCTACTTCAGGATATGCTATGAGTCTTGGATCAGGAGCTGTCTCCTCGAGATCATGCAAACAATCAGTTCCATCAAATTCCACAATAGAAGCAGAATACGTGGCAGCAGTTGAAGCAACAAAAGAAATTGTGTGGCTCAAGAAAATTCTTGAAGATTTGCAGGTAAAACAAGTACAATCAACTCCACTCATGATTGACAACACCTCTGTAATAAAGTTGGCGAAGAACCCAAAGTTCCATGATCGAAAGAAGCATATCAATACTAAATATCATCTGATTCGACATCATGTTGAGGCCAAAACAATCCATCTCCGTCATTTTTCCACAAATGAGTAAATTGTAGACATCTTCACCAAAGCAATTGGAAGGGAAAAGCTTGAACGATTCAGAATGATGCTTGGACTCACCAACATCCCTTCAGATTAAGGGGGGGAATGTTGACACCTAATCTTCATGATTGGGGGAATTTTACGTAAATAATTAAATTAGGAATGTGAACAGTCATCGGGAGATGAACTGAACAATCACTCCCTATTATATATAATAATGACCTACCTATGGAATAATATACGAATCAGTTGTTTGTATTGTGGAGTTACTGCCTGGCCTGACAAATTGTCCTTGTCCACATTCACTAAAAAGTGCATGTTGACCGCTTGTAGAGGTGGGGACATTAGGCATTAATTTCCTTGAATTTTCCCTAGCTCTACAAGGCATGATTTTTTTTTTTTTTTTAATTTAGTAAATGGGATGGAAAACAAAGCAAGTTTATAGCATAAAGAAGTACCTACTTCGATACCTCCCCATAAACAATGCCAAAAAGTAGTGGGTCCTGCTATTGCAAAAACAATGCAACAACAACCAAGGCTACCATATTTAATTTATCAATCCAAATTTTGTACAAAATTAAGACGTGACAATGTTATATGGACAGTAGGAAATATTTCTACCTAAGCTCCTATGAAGAAATGGATTGAACTGAAATGTGTAGAGACCATTTTGCAAACTTCCAAGGAAGGAAAACTATTGAACTTAAATTTGCATGAAAATGAAACAATTGAAGCATTTCTTGTCCTACTGCATCAAGGAAAATCCAACTTATTTGCATGGAAATAAAGAGTATGTTATAGCATCACACAACACTCCTTTAAACCTGATGCTCTTATATGGCCTTGGGTACTTCCTTTACCCTTACAGACTTGAATTTATCTTATAAAACTTATATTTCAAATTCCATACGTGATTATTCCCACACAAAAACATGTATATACGTGGGTCCCATAACACTATACTCATGCATACATTTTTAAATTTGAAAAAATAAATAAAATGATATTTTTTAGGTGGGGTTTACAGGTTTTACCAAGAGCCCACTTATAGGAGCACATGGCCTAACTGAAAAAACTAATTTGATGTGGTATATATACACCCCTTAGGTAGGCCTAATTTATATAAGAAGAAATATATTGACATTATACTCGATTTCCCCCAGATCAAGTCTTCGTTTCCCATGCCTCTTGCACTCCTTATCTCTAGGAAACCCTGGTTTCCTTTACAGAGATGCTCAGTCCCCTTATCTAGCATGTTATTGCATATATTAGAGAGGTTGTCTTCATGGCTCGACCTGAATAGATTCGAAGGAAGGCTTTGTTAGTTCCTTTGGCCTGGATTACGTTGTATCTATCATGTACTTAATATTATTCATTAATAAATAAATTCTTGTCTTATTCCCAATATATGTTGTCATCTTATGAATGATAGTCTAAATTGTTATTTATGATGATCTAACATATTATTATGCATGTAATTTAAATTATATATTCTATCTATGATTTTGTGATTGATTTGCAGGTCTACACATCCTAGAGGATGTAGAGGTTTGGACCCTATGGGAACATCTTCAAACTTAGGACCCCCGGGTACGTTCCTAATTCCAAATTTAATAATTCGAATGTTTGGCATATTAGATTGAGTGTTATTTGTTGATTTATCTATTTCACTTTGTTGATTTTTTCAAACCTCGCCTTAAGGATTATTTCCCACCAACAAAATTGTCGACTCTATTGGGGAATGTCGACAAAGTTGTAGGATCGCTTGATACTAATACGGTTAGTTTTTTAGTGAATCAGTTACAACAATTGCCATTACGATATGCTTTTGTGACATAAACATGTCATCCATGTCTTCCCCTTCTCAACCTTTAGTGGTGAATGTCATTCAGTCCAATCAACAATCTGAAGGGAAGAAGAAATGTTGTGGAAAAAAGAAATATAAAGGAGGGAAGGGGAATGAAAATAAACCTAGTGAGGAAACTAGTGAGGGAAATAAGGAGTCCAAAAAGAAATTTAAATTCCCATGCATGTTATCGAGTGGGGATCATCTTACTCATATTTTCCCCAAGATTCAAGATGCTTAGTGCTTGTCATCTCAGCAAGGTTCTTCTAGTTCTTAGGTTGTTCTTTCTAACTGGCGCGAATGCTAATACTGGAACCCCTACTGGGGTAACTAGGAAGGGGAACCCACATCGAATGTGTATATGGTTAAAACTCATGTTGACATTTCAATAAGAGCTCATGATTATGGAGAACTAAAACCTTCTAAGGCTAAAATTGTTTTAGATACTCAAGAACCTCTTCATATAGAGAGGCCCATAGTTGAAACTATACCTCAGATATGAAAAGGATCCTTAAAACGATCGACTTATAATACAAATATTAGGCTGCACAAAACTATTCTATTGCTGAAGATTTATTTTAGAGCCTGTGTTCTATGTTGGTGTTAGAGGTAATTCAGTTGTGTCCTTCACAAAGAAGTGCTTTGCTCATTGCGATTGAAGCAGTTGACCGGAAAAAATCTTTAGTGATTACATTTGATATGTCAAATGTTAAAAAGAGACTCCCTCATCACATGGCTTTCCAAATTAAATCTACATATCGTAAGAAAAACATCTTTCATACCATAGCTAATGAAGGGGATTCCACATGTGTCATGTCTATGTCTTGTTGGAAATATATCAGGTCACCTAAATTTCTTCCCTCTCCTACACTTTTAACCACAGTTGATGTTCATTCTCATAAGCCTCATGGGATTATACCTGCCTTCCTTGTTGTTGGTGTGGGGGGCAAGGTTTTTAATGTGGAAGTAGAGATAGTTAATTCCAATATTGATCATAATATTTTATTATGTTAGAACTGGGTATATGCAATGGATGCCATATTTTCATCTTTGTTTCTCATACTATGTTTCCCTCATGAAGGAAGAATTGTTATGGTTCATCTGTTAGCCTTTTCTCCCAATGACCCAAACGCATCTACTGACTTGACTATCCCCTTAATGAAGAATGCTAAGCAGCCTACTAAGAATTTAGGAGTTGGAATGTATTCCTCATTGATGGGTACTTTTGATCTTCCATCTCACGTTGCATAACACAATGCCATATCATCCTCCACGGTGGTCCCTCGATAATGCTCTTTTAGAAATCATTATTTTTTAGATCCTTGGACCTTGTCCCCTCTTACTACCACGTTAGAAGAAGTGAAAGTTGGTGGAATGGATTATCTGATATCTCTCGCAGAAATTGCATATCAAGCCATTGTTAATACTGCGGATTTTGATCCAATCCCTGTTTCATCGGAAGATTTGGATGTAGATGTGGCACCCATTTGGAAAATTGATTCCACTTTGGATATGGATTGCCTTGATATTGTTTTACCATCTGAGAAGGAAATTATAGAAGTTATGACTAGTATAGAAAGGCCTTTCTTTTCTATGGTTTTCTTTGAAGGTGACCTTCAGAGAAACAAACTTTAAAATTGATAGATGGATTCTCTGGTTATAATCAAATAAAAATCTGTCCTCAATATCAACATAAAACGATGCTTATTTGTCCCTGGGGTACATTTTCATATTACAAAAGTCCTTTCGGCCTTAAAAATGTTGGAGCTATTTTCCAGTGGGATATGACATATGCTTTCTATGACATCAAGCATATAATTGAGGATTTGTTAGATGATTTAGCTACTCGCTCTCGCAAGATAATGGAACATCTAAATAATCTTCATTTAGGTTTTGAAAGGTGTTGTCACTATAAAATCTGGTTGAACCCTAATAAGTGTGTTTTCGATGTTACATCTGGTCAGTTGTTGGGATTATTTGTTTCTAATGAAGGGATTCATGTTGATCCCTTCAAGGTTGAGGAAATACTTCAGTTTCCTCCCCCATCAAATATTCGTCAACTTCAAAGTCTCTAAGGAAAATCCAACTTTTTAAGGAGGTTTATCGTGAACTATGAATTTACTTAAGAAATAAGTTCCATTTATTTGGGATGAATTTAGTTAACGCTCATTCAATGCTTTGAAAAAGGCATTGACCTCTACTCCTATTTTGAGTCCACCTGATTATAGCAAAGATTTCCTTTTGTACCTCGCGACGACAAAATCAACCATAGGTGAGGTTCTAGTTTAGGAAGATGATGCCCTTAGAGAACATGTAATTTATTATCTAAGTCGTGGCTTAGCTGATCCTGAACTTCGATATTCCCACATTGAGAAATTGGATTTGGCAGTAGTGCATGTTATTGAATGACTCCATCATTAAATTTTTCTAGGAAAAATAATTGTATTTGTTGACATCAATCCATTTCAATTTTTCCTAAGTAGGCGAGTGATTGGGGGAAATACCACAAATGGATTATAAGTTTACAAGAGTTAAGTCTCGAGTTCATGTTAGCCAAACCAAAGAAATCTTTGGGTTTTTCATAATTAATTTCAGAATTGCCTTGTGAGGGAGATTTCACTTATGAAGAATCATTTTCAGATGAACATATTTTTCTTGTCTCATCGCAAGATCCTTGGTATTGGGGCCTCCATCATTGTGAGGGATTACCCCATTGAGGATGTTAACACCAAAAAATTGATCATCTAGCCTAATTTACTAGATGGATCGAAGTACACCATGTAAAGCGAATTTTACTATAGTAAAATTGCTTTCACTATGAGAAATTACTTAATAAACCACCTTTTTAAAGCAATTTATAGTTAAACCCGTGAAGAATAGTTAAACAAATCACTATTTATTTTATTTTCTTCCAGGAATAATTAATTAAACCACTGTTCAATTATTATTCATTGTCATATTTAACCCAATCATGAAAAATAAATAGATAAATCATCAATTATCTTATTTTTCTATAATAATAATTAATTAGTCACTAATTAATTATTATTATTTGTCAAATTTGACTAAATCCCTTAGGAGTAATTAAGTAAATCATTATTCTTTTATTATTCCTCCCTCATCATGGAAGTGCCAATGTGCCGGAGGCATCTCACGCTACCGACAGTATCATTAGAACCCTTTCACACCCTTCGCCATATACTCATCAAAGTTATGCTTATCCGCAGGGGGGCACCAGTTCCTCCAACACTTATGCCCCTCCCGCTAGCAACATGTTTTCAGGGCCCCAAAATGTCTACCAAATCATTGCTCCTCCTTAGACACAACAGAGTGCGACCAATCCCCATAATTTGAAGAAAAAGAATAAGGGGAAAGGTAACAAGAGTAACTAGCGTAATCAAGGTAATAAACCTAGTGAACTCCAGGGGAGCCAGCCTAACACCAACAACCAGCAACAAGGTAGCCAACCCAAGGAGAACAAGGTTATTCATATGAACAAGCCTTATGTATGATGTGGTGTACATGGCCATTATACACATGAGTGTCCTCTCTTACCCTAGATGCGCAAAATTTGAGAATATCAAGTAGCTTCTAGAGGTCAACAATCGCCTCAGAATCCTGCATCATCCCAGTTGGCATTGGCTACAAATCCTTTCCCTTAGCAAGGATTTTTCACTGCTCAACCTTAACCAGGTCAAGCAACCCATCTGCCCCAACCTTCTGGTCTCGGTAACTACCAGATCCTCATGATAGATTCTTACAAGGTTAATACCTCTTATCAATAGCCATCTCCTCAGCACTTTGTTGTTACCATCTTAGCCGAGTCATCCAGATCCACCCACCTAGGACCTCCTCCATTTGTGGGTGCCTCTCTTATGTTTCCACCAAGAACTGTTCCTCCATGTCTCAACCATCCAGGAGCTATTCCAGTGAGACATTGCCCTACAGACCAGACACCTTTCTTATTCCCCCCTCCAAGAGTATTTTTTTTCCATGTCATGGCTTCACTGGTCCTTCCCAATATGACTATGGGGATCCCAATATGGTACATTGAACCCCCAGTGAACATTTTTCCTGGTTAGCTAAGACCTTATCACGCTTTGACCTCGATTCAACTGGTCCCTACGGCCCATGTCACTACTTTAGTTCCATCCCAACTTCAACAGGAACCCATTCCTGTTGCGAAATCATCTAGACATTGGGCAAAGCCAAGAGGAAAGAACCTAAGGACAAGGCTCACCAAGATTCTCCGGCCCCCAAAGCCATCACATTCATGCTCTTTGTGTGAATTTGTTGGGCATGCCACCAATAATTGTCATGAACTTTCTCATCTCAAACCTTTGGTTCATGAAGCGTTCCCTAAGTCAAATATCCCTGAAGTCCACGTTAACTTGCAGAGTCCACCCAAGAAACTTTGAACGTTGCGCAAAAATCACTCTTGTGCCCTGTGTGATCATCATGGTCACTATTCCCATTGTTTCCCTCATCTCAATGAGTTTCGCAATTGCCTTAGGGCGCTTCACGAATACGAGGCCACTCGTAGTGGATCACCTACTCCTCTACCTGTGCATTCTGGTACCACTAGTCAACAAGAACAAGGGGACTCTAGTCCCACCATTGTGATCCCTCCCTCCAATGTCGAGATGACAGACACCATAGGCCATATCCTTTACCTATCATCATCCTTGAGTTCTGCATAGGAAAACCTGTTTGAGGCTTATGCGCACGCTTCCTTCGAAGCTCTTTCGACAGAATGCCATGTCTCAACATTCGTAGATCCTCCATCTACCAGCTCGTCGTCTACCATTTGAGATGATGCGTATGTGAACCTCCTTTCTCAGGATGATGCACCAGGTACCACCACCCCGTCATGTAGATAATCTTCGTCTCATCTCCCCATCTTCCATTCTAATGAGGACATCATGGAAGCCATGACTACCCCTGATTACCATTGGGACGATATGCACCATCATGTGTATTTCCTTACATATTTGGAGTCCACTAATCTAGATAAATCTAGTATGTCCATAACATATTGGGGGGCACATAGGCCCCTATATCTCCTCTGGAGGATCTCGTGCCATGTTGGGCCGAGATACTTGAATCCCTTTTTCAAGCACTCAGAACGTAATGGTGCTCCACAAACTCCTCCTGCTAGGGGGCATCATCCCCACCTTTGTATACCACATCAGTCCCCTCCATCACATATGTTTGTGGGTAGTATCCCATGCTTGGGAGCATGATGCTTTGCCCCCTGGCCATCTCCTCAATTGATTAACATAAGTCTCAACCTAGATCACCACTGGATCTAGGTATGGTCTATTATCCTCCCATTCATTGGATAGTTTGTCCTACTGGACTTTCTACCAAGCCATATGCACATCGCATATCGTAGACGTTTGATACCAACTTCAAATATTCTACTCTATACCACCTGGTATCGATGTTTGACTTAGTGTGTGAGGATGATTCTAGACTGCCTCCAGTAGTTCATTTTCGTTTTCCTCTTCCCTTAATTCTTCATCAGGAACCATTGTTCGAAGAAGAATTAAAGCCATCTTTAAATAAGTAAGGCCACTTTATTGAAAGCTGCAGATCCCAATTCTGATGGTCGGTTTGTCTGCTATGATCTCCACAAGATTTAGTGCCTTCTTCTCCTCCCAAATTGGAGGGAAAACACCATTTTATAGGAAAACCCACAATTTTTTTGTCACACATTATGACCAGACCGTATCTCAGTTCGATGAACCATCAACACCATTGGAAAACTCTCACCGAGCTCTATAATGGGTCTTCCTCAGTTTTTGATGATTTGATACTTCACCAGGAAGACATGTTTCAAAGAAAGGACACTTTGTCATCTCTCAAAATTGAATTTCGTCATAAAGTGACACTTGTTCTTTGAGTTCCACCCCCTATTAATACTTGTCATACCATATGTCAATTTTCTTCATGAGTAACCATCATTTACTCATGTTTTCGTGGTCCCCACCAGACCTATTCTATGTGGCAGCATCATCGAGTGACCCTTGTTTAGAGCATCCGCGTTGAGTCACCCTTGCATCCATGGAGTATGTTTCACATTACATTCTATCATCTCATAGTATTCCATCCATATTTTTTGTGTTTCCCATTGTGGCCTCCAATCATACTGTCCCCATCCCCTTCAGAGTCGAGTCAATCACTGCCAGGTCAACCATGCACTTTATGCTCTGACAAGGGAAGTCGTCTATTTGTCCCCTAGTCCCACATTTCCATTATCCCTGGTGTCAGTCCATCAATCACATTACTATTTTCCCTCGTGCTTTAGTTTAGGATCCTCATTGCCTCATTTATCACAGGCCCTGTTCTGTCGACATTAGCTCATGTATTGTAGAAGAATGGCCTAGAGGGCGGTGTATCTTGGTTCCAACTCCTGTTCTTGTTCGACACCTTGGATCAAGCAAAGGGACTCATTATTTACCTTTGACTTGGTCATTTCATGTTCGTGATTCATACACTTGATGGTTCAGTGATGCAGCAGATTGTACCAGTGATTCCCAGGTATGCATGAGATGTTTCACACCTCGTGAGGGGGTGGCCCTTCAGGTAGGCCCCCCACATGCTCAGATGCATTCCTATTATGCTACAACCCTAGATGAAATTACGCAGATTTGATGGGTTCGATTCCTACCGATCACAGTGTTCATAGCATGCATGTCCCCTTCAGATGATTCATTGAGTTTTGCAGAGCCCTTCCTTGTTTAGCAGGGCTTCTTCAATTGTTCTACCCTCCTTCCCTTGATGGAAGGGCCTTTGTATCTCATGTACTCAGATATTATTGTATTCAATCCTAGCTCATATTTTTCCAAGTGCATTATGTATATGGGACACATTGTATTATTTTTTGGCTCTGTTATGCCAGCATGTCATGTACCATTCAACATGTACTTCATTTCTTAATTTTATATTTCTGGGTGAACCATTATCTTTATACTAACTTATCTCGGTGAGTATGGGTATGCCACCCCCACCTCCTTGAGGTTTGGTACCACAACATAAAAGGAGACTTGCATTAGTCTCGTCCCTTCTCTCCTTATCCTCTTTCAATTCATCTTCGTTAGTCTCTCTCTCTCTAACTCCCCTGTGTTGTCTAGTGATTGTGTCTTTACAACGTACTTCGATCATATGTTTTTCTCCCAACACTCACACGTTGGGGGGCAATCTATTATCACCAAAAAATTGATCATCTATCCTAATTTACTAGATGGATTGAAGTACACCATGTAAAGCCAATTTTACCATAGTAAAATTGCTTTCACTGTGAGAAATTACTTAATAAACCACCTTTTTTAAGTAATTTATAGTTAAACCCATGAAGAATAATTAAATAAATCACGATTTATTTGATTTTCTTCTAAGAATAATTAATTAAACCATTGTTCAATTATTATTCCTTGTCATATTTGATCGAATCAAGAAAAATAAACAGATAAATCATTAATTATCTTATTTGCCTATAAGAATAATTAATTAATCACTAATTAATTATTATTCTTTGTCAAATTTGACTAAATCCCTTAG
>APFE031529914.1:15210-51279 GCA_000404065.3 Pinus taeda | reverse complement strand
CTACATGGATGAGTTTCCTTTATAGGAAAAATCCATCCAACTGATAGTACACTATGCCTCCTTTGATCTCAACTGGGTCTCTGTCTGAACTGACATGCATGAGTTACTCATGAGAGAATATTCAGTTATCTGAAGAACAACAGTTACATGCATGCAAGCATTAACTAACTGAACTCACATTAATTTAAACAAACGGTTTAAATCAATCTAACTAGACTTGACTCAGTTAACTGAGCCAACTAATTACAACTCAAATTAGAACTCATCCTTATCTCTTCAACTGATGGATAAATTCCTTAATTAATAGAGAAATAGTTGCATGTCCTCACATAGACTTCATGTTTGATTTTTCACAACTAATTAACTCATGGTAAATTAATTAATTTATTTTCAAACAGTTGTTTAGTTCAAATTCAAATTTTACTTCCTATTTTAGTCTAGGGACTGACTAAAAATAGGAATCCATCCCGAACTGCTAAAAATACAATGCTATTTTTAGCACTTCCATTTTCATTCCTTGTTGCTCAATCTAGGACTAGTACCCAAACTTCTATTTATAGCAGTGTTATTTTTAGCATTTCTTGCTACCATTTTCAACACTCCCTCTCAACAAGAAAGGCTTCAACTCGAACTTGATCCTGTACCTTTGGAATGTTCTGCATGCGACACTTCTACCAAGTGTGGTTGCTCCAGCAACTCTAGAAACAAAAAAACTCCCAATTGACCTATGTTGGGCTAGAAGCATACTATGATGTTGAAGCTCCATCTGCCACTGACAAGTGCTCCCTCTCTAACCTCTAAGCTGCTACAACACTCCATGCATCTCACATCGTTGCACACCTCTCTGTGCCATCCTACACTGGTGCAACACTCCTGTGCCTCTCGCATTGTTGCAGCTTGCTAGCTCTGCATAGTCTTGGGACTCCTGCACTGTAGTTTTCTCTGTCACTTCATCTGCATTTGTCTCTACCCACTCAGCCAGTCTTGCTACTCCTCTTCGGGGCTCCTGTAGCAAGGTCTAATCAAAGAGGTTGGGTACCTCAATGATCCTGCCCCTATTCCAGGCCCCACCTCTGACCTAGAGGTATGGATGCATGTGATCCCTCTACCCACCTGGCTTGAAATTTCCCCCTACTAGAGGTCTCTACATGAGTAGATGTCTCTACTTGATCTCCTCTCAGCTTCTCTAGTTGTGGCTGCTCCAAAACCTCCTAAAGTTGCTTCACCAATTGTGGCTCCTCCACAAGTGTCTGAGACTTCTTTTGGCGTTGCATGTTGAGAGGTAATGTACTCTCCCTCTCAACCACCAAGTATCTAACATTTGCCTTTCTCCTCAAGGCTTTGTATGTATCTTGTACCTCAAGTGCATACAGGTTCTTGGCTAGCACACCAATCTGTCTCATCTTTCCCGCCGTCACGAAATTTCCTGGAAAAAGAGTTGATTTTAAATCAGCGATATCTCCTTCATCCGAACTCAAATTTAGCTGATTTTTTTTTTTGAATTTGGGTCATTTTCCGCAAGGAATCCAAATCTGCTATTTGTTTCTGAAAATTTTGTACATAAATTTTCAAATCTGCTCTACAAACTCTCGGCCCAAAACTCAAAACTTTAAAATCTCCTCTCAGTATATTGTTCTCTGTTGATCACCTGTGCTCTGATACCATGTAGAAATTCCCACATGTAGATCTCCTGATAATGCAATAGACTAAAGAAAAATACTTGATCTACTTCTACAACCAATTTAGCGGAAACTTAATTAAACATGAGCAACATTAATAAGAATACATATAACTGATAAGAAGTTATCAATCACATAACACAGAAGATATAACCTAGGGAAAGCCTCTGTAGGTTATCCTACCTATTTTTAGCCCCAGGAAGGAAACTACGATCGATCTATAGTGACAGACAGAATGTAGTATAGATCGATCATAGTTGCCGTAACAAATTCATGCATGAAGGAAGGTTATCCCTAAGTTGTTCAGGGTCTAGATCGATCGTAGTTGACGTAAGAAATTCTGAACACCAATTCTGGTATATATAACCTTATTGATTCATTGATCTCATTTGGGGCGAGAGGTAGCGAGTCACCTGAACTACGCATTTTTTGGGCATGAAAAGCCCCCTAATGACTTAATTCGGAATCACTGGCTTTTTATCGTGACCCCCTACCCAAGTCATCAAGGGGTCCTGACCCGGGTCGTGGGGGGAAAGGCGCAGGCACCCCCTTCGGTGGGGGTGGGGGGGGCACCCACCTTGCGCAACTTTAAAACCTCAACTCTGTATTATCATACAAGTGGAAATATAGCTAGTATTACAAAAAGAATCGACTCAAAAGCTATCATGCTCTCTCTGCAATACCTATGCTGCTCATAGATAGTCAAAGGCCTCTATCTAACCTCTGGTTTTCCCTCCAAGCCTCCTATTTCTTTGAGCAATTTTGATTGGGGTCCAGTGTAGCCACTTGTGTGAATTGGCCTCTTCACATGCTCACTAACCTTTGAACCAATTACGCAGTCCTAAAGGGGATAAATCCTTCTCCATGGATGAGTTTCCTTTATAGGAAAAATCCATCCAACTGATTTTACAATTTCCCTCCTCTGATCTCAATTGGGTCTCTGTATGAACTGACATGCATGAGTTATTCATGAGAGATATTCAGTTATCTGAAGAATAGCAGTTACATGCATGCAAGCATTAACTAACTGAACTCACATTAATTTAAACAAATTGTTTAAATCAATCTAACTAGACTTGACTCAGTTAACTGACCAACTAATTACAACTCAAATTAGAACTCATCCTTATCTCTTCAACTGATGGATAAATTCCTTAATTAATAGAGAAACAGTTGCATGTCCTCACATAGACTTCATGTTTGATTTTTCACAACTAATTAACTCATGGTGAATTAATTAATTTATTTTCAAACAGTTGTTAAGTTCAAATTTGAATTTTACTTCCTATTTTAGTCCAGGGACTAACTAAAAATAGGAATCCATCCCGAACTGCTAAAAATAGAATGTTATTTTTAGCACTTCCATTTTTCATTCCCTGTTGCTCAATCCAGCAGTGGTACCCAAACTTCTATTTATAACAATGCTATTTTTATCACTTCTATTTTTAGCATTTCTTGTTGCCATTTTCAACACAGACTTGGAAGAGATGGAAATTTGTTAGTTGCATGATTCTCCTCAAACATAAAGCATATTTCTATTACATTCAATGGAAACTCATTTTTGGGGTGTCTCCTGGTGCATCTAGGGAAAAATATGGCTAATTCCCTTTATGCATCTTCTTTTTTATTCTTGATCTACATGGTGTCCATATGTGAGGAAAAAGTATGTAATATTTTGCTTTTAAAATCCTCTAACATACTCCCTATTTCATTCTTGATGGTTGAGGTAGAAGGTGAAGCACTTACCAAACCTTGGTTAGATGATACCTCTTTTCCTTGCAGCCCTAGAGTGGTTTTTGAGGACTATCTTGATTTTCTCATAATTAATTTGTGTAATACTGATTTCATTGACTCTAGATCAAGGGTGCAATTATAACTTCTATAGCTTAGTTGAGTCCTTTCTTCATAGTCCTCTACGAACTCATTTGGTCATTGAGTCATCATAAATATTCCTTCTTTTGTGTCCCTTTATCTACAATAATATTTTTATTTCAGGCTAAATTCTTGTTGCATTTGAGCCCAAGTAGTGGTATTGCCTCCTTCCAAAGTCATGAACCAGTGCAAGGCTGCATCCTTAAGGGTGGAAGGAAACAATTTTAGTTTTTTCTCATCAGACGTGTAATCAAATGCCTTAAATACATCAAAAAATTCAAACATGAATGTATCGGGGTCTTCATAAGCCAAGCCATGAATATTTGGAATGGAAGTGGGGCTAATGTTCTTCATTCTAGCCTCCCCATTTGTCTCCCTAATTGGAAAGAAATCAGGCCTTCATTTTTCCAGCCATTCTTTCGGTGGGTAATGGACGTTCTTATTCCCCTATGGGCTCTATAAAATCTATGGTTTCTCACCCAAAAGGTGCTCCAAATCCTCTGTGGTGAGAGGAGGTCCACATTCCCCAAAAAGTGCATGTTGACTGCTTGTAGAGGTGGGGGTTTTAGGCAGAACTTTCTCTGAATTGTCCTGATCCACATTCACCAAAAAATGCATGTTGACTACTTGTAGAGGTGGGGGTTTTAGGTAGAAATTTCCCTGAATTGTCCTTGTCCACATTCACCAAAAAGTGCACGTTGACTGCTTGTAGAGGTGGGGGTTTAGGCAAAAATTTCCTTGAATTGTCCCTAGCTCTACAAGGCATGATTTTATTTTTTATTTTTTAGTTTTTTTAGGAAATGGGATGGAAAACAAAGCAACTTTACAGCAGAAATAAGTACCTACTTCGACACATCCCCATCAACAATGCCAAAAAGTGGTTCGTCCTGGTATTGCAACAAAAATTCAATAACAACCAAGGCTACCATATTTAATTTATCAATCCAAATTTTTTACAAAATTAAGACATGACAATGGTATATGGATAGTAGGAAATATTTCTACCTAAGATGCTATGAAGAAATGGATTGAACTGAAATGTGCAGAGACCATTTTGCAAACTTCCAAGGAAGGAAAACTATTGAACTTAAATTTGCAAGAAAATGAAACAATTGAAGCATTTCTTTTCCTACTGCATCAAGGAAAATCTAACCTATTTGCATGGAAATAAGACTATGTTATAGCATCACTCAACACTCCTTTAGACCTGATGCTCTTATACGGCCTTAGGAAGTCCCTTTACCCTTGCAAACTTGAATTTATCTTATAAAAATTATATTTCAAATTCCATAGATGATTCTTCCCAAACAAAGACGCGTATATACGTGAGTCCCGTAACACTATACTCATGCATACATTTTAAATTTGAAAAATAAATAAAATGATATTTTTAGGTGGGGTTTACTGGTTTTACCAAGAGCCCACTTATAGGAGCCCGTGGCTTAACTGAATTAAAAAAAAAAAAAAAAAAAAACTAATTTGATTTGGTATATATACACCCCTTGGGTAGGCCTAATTTATATAAGAAGATAGATATTGACATTATACTCAATTTTCCCCAGATCAAGTCTTATTTTCCCATGCCTCCTGCACTCCCTGTCTCTAGGAAACCCTAGTTTCCTTTATAGAGATGATTAGTCCCCTTATCTAGCATGTTATTGCATCTATTAGAGAGGTTGCCTTCATGGCTCGATCTGAACGGATTCGAAGGAAGGATTTGTCAGTGCCTTTGGCCTAGATTATGTTGTATCTATCATGTATTTAATATTATTCATCAATAAATAAACTCATGTCTTATTACCAATATATGTTGTCATTCATATGAATGATAGTCTGAATTGTTATTTATGCCGATCTAACAATTAATATGCATGTAATTCAAATTATATATTCTATCTATGATTTTGTGATTGATTTGCAGGTCTACACATCCTGGAGGATGCAAAGGATTTGGACCCTATGGGAACATCTTCAAACTTAGCACCCCCAGGTACGTTCCTAATTCCAAAGTTAATAATTTGAATGTTTGGCATATTGGATTGAGTGTTATTTGTTTATTTATCTATTTCGCTTTGTTTATTTTTTCAAACCTAGCCTTAAGGATTATTTCCTACCAACAGAATTGGCGACTCCATTGGGGAATGTCAACAGAGTTGTAGGATCGCTTGATACTAATAGGTCTAGTTTTTTAGTGAATCAAGTACAACAATTTCCATTACAATATTCTTTTATGACATAGACTATTTCATCCATGTCTTCCCCTTCTCAACCTTCAGTGGTGAATGTCATTCAATACTTGAATTTCGAAGGAAATCAACAATCCAAAGGGAAGAAAAAATGACGTGGGAAAAGGAAATATAAAGAAGGGAAGGGGAATGAAAATAAACCTAGTGAGGACACTAGTGAGGGAAATAAGGAGTCCAAAAAGAAAGTTAAATTCCCATGCAAGTTATCCAGTGGGGATCATCTTACTCATCTTTGCCCCAAGACTGAAATTGCTTAGTGCTTGTTAGCCTAGCAAGGTTCTTCTAGTTCTCAAATTATGCTTACTGACCCTTTCCCCAAGGGTAGAAATTACTTGCTGGTGTGAATGCTAATACTGGAACCCCTATTGGGGTAACTAGGAAGGGGAACCCACATTGAATGTGTATATGTTTAAAACTCATGTTGACATTTCAATAAGAGCTCATGATTATGGAGAACTAGAACCTTCTAAGGCTAAAATTGTTTTAGATACTCAAGAACCTCTTCATATAGAGAGGCCCATAGTTGAACCTATACCTTAGATGTCAAAATGATCGACTTATAATAAAAATGTTAGGTTGCTCAAAACTATTCTATTGCCGAAGACTTATCTTAGAGCCCGTGTGTTATGTTGGTGTTAGAGGTAATTCAGTCGTGTCCTTCACAAAGGAGTTCTTTTCTCATTACGATTGAAGCAGTTGACCCGAAAAAATCTCTAGTGATTACATTTGATATGTCAAATGTTAAAAAGAGACTCCCTTATCACATGGCTTTCCAAATTAAACCTACATATCGAAAGAAGAATCTCTCATACCATAGCTGATAAAGGGGCTTCCACATGTGTCATGTCTATGTCATGTTGGAAAGATATCAGGTCACCTAAATTTCTTCCCTCTCCTACACTTTGAACCGCATTCAATGTTCATTCTCATAAGCCTCGTGGGATTATACCTACCTTCCTTGTTGGTGTGGGGGCAAGGTTTTTAATGTGGAACTAGAGATAGTTAATGCCAATTTTGATTATAATCTTTTATTGTGTCAGAACAGGGTATATGCAATGGATGCAATATTTTCATCTCTGTTTCTCATACTATGTTTTCCTCATGAAGGGAGAATTGCTATGGTTCATCTGTTAGCCTATTCTCCCAATGACCCAAACACATTTGTTGACTTGACTGTCCCCTTAGTGAAGAATGCTAAGCAGCCTACAGATAATTTAGGAGTTGGAATGTATTCCTCATTGATGGGTACTTTTGATCTTCCATCTCATGTTGCATAACACAATGCCATATCATCCTCTAGGGTGGTCCCTCAATAATGTTCTTTTAGAAATCGTTATTTTTCAGATCCTTGGACCTTGTCCCCTCTTACTACCACATTAGAAGAAGGGAAAGTTGGTGGAATGGCTTATCCGATATCTCCCGCAAAAAGCGCATATCAAGCCATTGTTAATATTGTAGATTTTGATCCAATCCTTGTTTTATCAGAAGATTTGGATGATGATGTGGAACCCATTTGGAAAATTGACTCCACATTGGATATGGATTTCCTTCATATTGTTTTACCATATGAGAAGGAAATTCTAGAAGCAATGTCTAGTATAGAAAGGCCTTTCTCTACTATGGTTTTCTCTGGAGGTGACCTTCAGAGAAACAAACTTTAAAATTCATAGATGGATTCTCTAGTTATAATCAAATAAAAATATGTCCTCAAGGTCAACATAAAACAATGCTTATTTGTCCCTGGGGTACATTTGCATATTACAAAATTACTTTCGGCCTTAAAAATGTTGGAGCTATTTTCTAGTGGGCTATGACATATGCTTTCTATGACATCAAGCATATAATCGAGGATTATTTGGATGATTTAGCTACTCGCTCTCACAAGAGAATGGAACATCTAAAGAATCTTCATGTAGGTTTTGAAAGGTGTTGTCACTATAAAATCTGGTTGAACGCTAATAAGTGTGTTTTTGATGTTACATTTGTTCAGTTGTTGGGATGAATTGTTTCTAATGAGGGGATTCATGTTGATCCCTTCAAGGTTGAGGAAATACTTTAGTTCCCCCTCCCCATAAAATATTCGTCAACTTCAAAGTCTCCAAGGAAAATCCAACTTTTGAAGGGGGTTTATTGTGAACTATGAATTTACTTAAGAAAGAAGTTCCATTTATTAGGGATGAATTCAGCTAACGCTCATTCAATGCTTTGAAAAAGGCATTGACCTCTGCTCCTATTTTGAGTCCACCTGATTATAGCATAGATTTCATTTTGTACCTTGCGGCACAAAATCAACCATAGGTATGGTTCTGGTTTAGGAAGATGATGTGCTTAGAGAACCTGTAATTTATTATCTAATTTGTGGCTTAGCTGTTCCTGAACTCTGATATTCCCACATTGAGAAATTGGATTTGGCAGTACTACATGTTATTGAATGATTCCATCATTACATCTTTCTAAGAAAAACAATTATATTTTTTGACATCAATCTATTTCAATTTTTCCTAAGTAGGCGAGTGATTGGGGGAAATACAACAAATGGATTATAATTTTACAAGAGTTCAATCTCGAGTTCAATATTAGCCAAATCAAAGAAATCTTTGGGTTTTTCATAATTAATTTCAAAATTTCCTTATGAGGGAGATTTCACTTACGAAGGATCATTTCCGGATGAACATATTTTTCTTATCTCCTCACAAGATCCTTGGTATTGGGGCATCATTGTATATCTCTAGACTTCGAAGTTCCCTTAGTCTTTTTCCTAAGGATGAATGTCAAAAATTACATCACCTTGCTAAGAGTTATATGATCATTGGTGATACACTATATCGTTGTGGGGTTGATTCAATCCTTAGATGTTGTTTGACCTTAGAATAATCTTAGTTATTTTTAAATGACTATCATGGTGGGGCTTGTGGTGGTCATTTGTTTGGGCTTGCTACAGCTCAGAAGATCTTACGCATAGGGTATTTTTGGCCTTTGATTTTCAAAGATTGCAATGAAGCGGCAAAAAATGCTACCCTTGTCAAATCTATACTCGGAAAATATGTGCTCATCCAACTTTGTTCTTTCCTATTATCATTATCAGTCCACTTACCAAGTGGGGAATTGATTTTAAAATCTGTTACCCAGCTTTAGTTAAGGGACACAAGAACATTATTGTAGCAGTCGACTACTTTACAAAGTGGGTCAAATTTTGCCCACTTTTAATTTAGTTGGTGAGATAGAAACACTTTTCATTTTTAATCAAGTTAACACTTTTCCTTTTTAATCAATTTATATTGCATTTAGGTATTCCTAGAGAGATTGTCACTAGGCATGGTAGTAACTTTCAAAATAAAATGATGTCTAAGTTGGCTTTGAAACTGGGATTTCAGCAAGAGCATTCGTCTCCTTATTATCCTCAAGCTAATGGACAAGTTGAAGTCATTAACAACTCCCTTAAGACCATCCTGTAAATTATTATTAAGCAAGCCAAGGCCAATTGGCACATCATGCTTTATCCTAATTTATGGGCATATCAAATGTCTATTAAGATTTCCATGGGGTTCACTCCCTTCTAGTTAGCCTATTGTTTGGAATCAATCTTTCCTATAGAATGTGAGACTCCATCACTTAACTTGGCAAACCAAATTCTTCCAGATACCTCAAGTTTAGAAGAATGCCTTTTCCACTTGGAACATATTGATGAGTAGAATCCATATGCTACCACAATGAATAAGGCTAATAAGAAAAGATTTAAAGCTCAATATGATAAGTTTGTTTTACATATGGTTCTTTCTGAAGGTGACCTTGTCTTAGTCTATGACCAAGATAAAGACATCTTGGGGGCAGTGAAGTTCAAACCTATGTGGTGTGGTCCTTACATTGTCAAGTAAGTCTTGAATAAGGGTTCTTATGAGCTAGTTGATTTCGAAGGGAAGGTGTTGTCAAAGCCTAGAAATGGGCTTTATCTCAAAAATATTATGCTTAGGATCTTGCCTGAGAATTTTCTTTGTTTTTTAACTATTTTATATACCTTTAGTTTCTATCTATGAGTATCATGATGAAGATGGTGTTTTTTATATGCTTTGGTAGGTATCGATAGGTGATTTTTTGTTTTTATGATTCACACATGGTGTTAGTAGGCACACCAGGAATCTAGATTCTGCAACTTGGGAAATTCATCTGGTTAGTTGTTGGTTGTAAGAGGCATATGTATTGTTCATGCTTCTAATAATATGGTTGAACACGGTGTCACTATCGATTTAATTTCTGAAGCAATATCTTATGGTATTGAAGCATTAGTGGTGTACTTGGACTCACAAGTGGTGGTGTCTCAATGAAATAACATTTATTGCGTGATAGATCCTTTATTGCATCATCAATTTCTGGGAGTGAGATTATTACAAAGATCGTTTAATTTTATCACATTTATTCACATTTCATGATTAAATAATGCATTTTTTGATTCTATAGCTAACCAAGCATTGGATTGGCACATCTATCACTCATCACATTAAATCAAAATATCAAATAATAATTTTTATCTATGATAAAGTCATCCTGAAATATTTGTATATATAGATAAACAAGTTTCAAAGAATATTACAAATGTGGAAAAATGTATTACAAAAGTAGGGCTTATTCTCGATCATGTCTCTAATCAAAGATCATTCTAATCTAAAAATCTAAGTTTGAGGGACTTACCTTGGATGAGCCTCTTGATAGAAGACGATGGAATTTTCCACTCGATGGAAGAGTACATGGTATTCAGGCCATCTATGGTATGGCCTCTAGAAGTTCCTCTACTACCACCATTGGAACCTGGTGAGTCAAACTCTCCAAGTTCCTTTGTGCCGCTCGAAGGATCCTCTCAAAATCAGTAGCTACACCTTCCGCATCTTTGCCATACCTCCCATGCCTCAGTAGACCTTCACATCTCACTAGTCCCACATCTACATCATGATCATTATAATCTTATTAGGATTTATGTTTCACAAAAAAAGATTTCAAATTTCTTGAGATTATCCTTAAAAAACAAAAAAAAAAAAAATATGTTGAAAAATGAACTTACCAATGTCACCCCATGAAACCCCCTTAAGAAGTGCTAACTTTAGGTCCCCTTGAAAGTCTAGCCCTACATAGGGGTAGTCCTCAACGGCTACGAATTTTTTCTCCTATCACTGGAAGAACTCGTCATTAAATGTTTCCTGAGTGACTTATCATCCACCAAGTCTCTTCGTCAAATATTACCATCTAACCATCCTAGGATCTCTAAGACTGCTAATGGAAGGTGCTACTCTGGGTCGCAATGCAGGCATTCGCTCAAAGAAGAATGAGCAGAGAATAGTGTCATACCTAAAGGTTTTAGTCTTCCCCCATGGGCAGGATGTGACTTGCCTCTTCATGTTGAACAAGAGCATTGTACGCCAATCATACATTACTGGTTTAAAGCACTATATTGCTAGAAACATCGCAAGTCGTGAAGCCTGATGCAAAGAATTTGAACCTGATACCCTGGAAATTGTGAAGAGAATGATCTTTATTTTTAGTTTTGTGATATTCTTAATTGGCATGTGTGACCAAACCTTGTCAATGTTTGTTTCATAGTACACACCAATATAGTCATCAATGTTTGTCCAAAAGGTGCCTAAACATTGAAGACTATATTGTCGTGTAAATATCGTCTACCTCAATTTGTAGTGGAATTGAATTATGAATAATTGTTCCTACTCTAGGTCCCAATAATTGAATAACATTTCCAATAATCTGGTTTGAGCTCGTATATTCAGCATCATAAAAAACTTGAGCAAGCCACAATCTTTAAGACCATCCAATGACTCTTGGTCTTCCAAGACTTGGTTATCAACATCATTGTATTCCCATTCTCTCCAAATGATTGACATCTTGAAAAATTTGGCATTTTCAACCATCATAAAATTCATTTATGAATTTGGTTCTGCGTGTACGAGGTTTCTGTAAAAGACGATCGCATATATATGCGACTTTCCCTTTGACAATCTGCATATAGGGATTTCTATACACATGCCTATAAAGCCAAACCTGCATATACACAGATCCAGTTTTAAAATTAACTTAAACAATCAAAAAAATTAATTCAATCACTGAGAATTAGATCCAAATGAAATATAATGCAGTCAAAAATTACCTAGAGCTCGCGGTTTCCAAATATGTTGGTGAATTGGTTGAATTTGCTTGTCCAAGTTTCCCCCCAAAGCTCTCTCCTCAACACTTGAATGGTAAAAATGAGTTGGGCAAGTTGTAAAACTTTTTTTTATATTCAAAAACTCAAACCCACTTTTATAAAGTTCATTTTAACTTTATTATTTTAATTTCATGAAATTTTTGACCTTGGTTGAAGTGTTGGGAAGGGCCTTTTTCAGGGTAATAAAGACTTTTCTTATCACTTAAGGATTTTTTTGAGTTGTTTCGATTCCACGATCACTGATCTATCATGGAAAGTATTGTACTCTAAACCAGCATATAGATTAAAATCATCTTATGTTGCACTTTTCATCTTGGCCTCATACTGCAATACTTAGCCACAAGGTTGACCCCACTATGTTGTCATTATTTAACCACTCTGTTGTGCTATGAAACAACCCCCCCATTTTTATTATGTATAATACAAATAGGGACCCTTTTAAATTAAATTTTTCCCCTCTTTGTGAAAAAAATGCCAACTTTTAGAAAATTGACACTTTTCAAAAACCCTTTTTAAAAGATATTAAAGTCTTCATTGCAAATCGCAAATTTCATGATTCCTTAGCAGCAAAGTTAAGCACATTCAAAAAATACCGATATGCGACTTGCGATTGAACTTTGCATGTGACATCTCGATTGCATATCGCACATCGGAGGATATTTTGTCAGCAGCTTAAATGTTGCCTATCAAAACCCCAATATTGTGATATCTCGATATTGCGATCTTGCGATTTTGCAGTATCGCATATCATAGATTGCAAGATCCATCAAACAAAGTTTCATTCACGCCATAGCATAAAATATCTAATGTGACAGATTTGACAGATGTTTAATAAGTGTTTTTGAGTCGGACACGAGTCAGGTCAAAATGAGTTAATATGGTTATCATCCCTATGCATGTAATCATGGTGTTTGTTATGGTTGATTAATGTTGAACTCGTTCCTGGATATTTACTCAGAAAGTTCAGTCATTTCATCAAATCTTTTATTTTACGCAACAATTAATTGTTGTTGGTTTTAATAGGAACTCCACTCAAACGATGTCCATTCGAAAGGTGATGTAGAAGCATACCAAGCAATCTATTGCAGAAACTGAAAGCACAGAAATGTTGTTCGTCTTTATAGATGCAGTATCCATTGCAGATGGAGGTGCCACCACATGGCAGACTATCTATACTACACTGGAGAATGAAAACCTTAAAGTAACAGACATTCAGCCAACTGTTGACAACACAGAACCATCAAGAGTGTAGTTCAGAGACATTGCGTGCTCTTTCCTTCATTGAATAGCAGCAAGGGCTAGACTCTTTCCATACAAAGATATGATAAGATGGAAACTATTGAATACAAAAGTCGAAGACAAACTTATCAAGACAGCTAAAAATACAGTCTTGGGTTCTTTCAGAGCCGAAGATTTACAACAAATGTACAAGCTACCCGATGCCCAGGACATTACGACAAACAGTTTGTTGCAAGTTTCGTAAAGGAAAATGAAGATCCATTTCAAATGATACAGGAATGGACGAGAAGAGACAATAAATTCAAACAAGATAAAGTGGGTATGTACCCCATTGCTTCTTTGGCCATTCCTTATAATTTTTCAACCTTAATGCTATGTAGATTGTATGGCCTCCCTGCTAATTCTAAATTCTTGATCAATCAGGTTTTGTTAATTGAGGCTTGCATTAATTCTCACATTATGAATTAGGAAACCATTCTGTCTAAGAATTTGGCCAAAGCAGTTACTGAATATTGCTAAACCAGAGTTGCCTCCTCTAGAGCAATTCCCCAATTCTTCATGTTTGCATATATCTTTGATATTGTTTGTTTCTCCACTCATTTTCCAACCATGGGTTGGAAATGGACTACCAATGATCCTACTCCTATCTTCCTAAGTTATAAGAAAATGTGGGAACAATACTATATTCCATATTTTCACCAATTATGCTAGGGAGTTTTTCTTCCCTTACATCAGTTCGTTTTCAACAAAAGATGTCTGACATCCACAAAAGAAGCTATCACAGACCTCCAAGAAGTCGGAAGATATTTTCTTGAAGAATCCTTCTCTTATATCAGGATATTTGGTAGCCAATCTTTCTCACATGTCCTCCTTATGTATGTATCAGATAAATTACTAGTAAGAGAAGTAGCATATCAAACAGTAGGAAATGGCCTCACAAAAACATTGAGGGAAATGAAGAAATATTTATGGCCAAATTTTCCCCTTCAGTGTGGGGCATTTACCCTTCTTAACTATGGTCATGCATATCAAGAGTATCAGAATATGAAGTCATTAAAGCTCCCCGTTCTACTAGCTAGGCCTTTTGATCCACAACATATAGCAAAAAAAATCACCCTTTCAGTTAAGATCAAAACTGTAACTCATACAGTTGATGAGTTTGAAGATATACTGGAATCTGCTGAGGACTTTGAGCAAATTCTGAATGCAGCCAAGACAAATTTTGACCTAGAGAAATTCAAACGATTCCAGGAGTTTAGAGGAAATAGGTTAGAATACCTCCCACAATAATTTTGGATTACTGATCATATAATTGAAACAAAGTCTCAGAAGCAGAATAAGCCAAGCACGTCACAAGAGCAGGAAGCAGAAATAGATGAATTGGAAAAGTTGTGGGATGCATTCAATGACAAACAACAGGATTCCCCTAAGGTGTCATTAATACAAGAAACTATAGGATTTCAGACCTCGCCAGGGCAAATAGCAGTAGTGACCATCGAATGTCCAAAGACAAGTTTCCAAGATACATAGGTAATCTCTACAAATCCAACTACTGAAATTATTTTGAATGTAACAGATATCCCCCTCTAGACATCTTTTACAGCCCTCTTCATAAAGTTGTTGTGAAATACAGAGGAAGAGGAGGAGAACTGAAACTCCCTCAGAACATGAATTTATAGATTTCCTATGGAAGGACACACAAATAAATCCGACTGAACATTTGACTCGGCTATCTCAATTTGTCGGAGCCTATGCTACATCAACAATCGGAAAAGCAACTGAAGTCTCTGTTTTGATTAAAGAAAAGGATGTCCAGATCGCATTATTACTGCGACAGTTAGATGAGGAAAGAGCCAGCGTAAACCGTCAAGCATAGGAACAGCTGCATAAGCTACAATAGGATATGGAACTACTGAAGGTAAGTCATGAAAATGACTTATCTGCTAAAAACAAATAGATCCAGGAGTTAAACAGTGACCTAGAAAAGTATAAGTATATTCCTACTGCAGAGGAATTTATTAACGAGGCTTTGACAATTAATACTTTACTGACAAAGCAAAAGCAGCTCTTCCTCCAACACATATCAAATATCATTCCGCCTCTCAATCCTAGTGAACAATTAACAAACGTCAGTATTTATCAAAGAATTGAGTTCAATGAATTCAATTCTAAGATCTTTGATTATATTGAATGGTAGGATTCAGATGAAGGGAAAAGGTTAAGTCTCTCAAAGATCAATGAAAGGCATAAGGATATTCTATTCATTGATTGGAAATCACAGGTGAAACAGGCAGAACTAGAAATAGTTAGAGCATCGGGTATTTCAAAAAGCATTTTCAAAACAATAAATCACATGTTTCACACCCCCAACCTCATAAAAGGAGTGTGATCCAAAAACACTTCCTGATCTTAAAACAATAGATGATAATTGGAAGAATAAGAGTCAGCTACAAAAGGAACAATTGAGGGGCTGTCAAAAATCGACTAGGAAGCAGTATGGTAACTTTTGGTCAAACAACACAATCAGATCATGACCTTGAATTGCTCCTTGGATTCAATATAGAGAATGTTGCCACCTTTACATGATGCTATATTTGCAGGGCAGTTGAGAACACAATTTGAGATGCCACCACAAGTCAGGTCAATGTCCGATATTTGTGAGCTGAGAGGCAAAGCTAGCAGCAGTGATTAATCAATGAAGACTTGAATCAATTTAAAGCAGTTTTATTTTTGGAAAGTTGAATATTAGGAATGAGGAAGGTTGTTTGAAACCTCCTCATAGATATTTTGTATAAGTTATTTTTAGTTAATTAAGAAAAGTTTTTAAACCCTTCTCATGCATTTAGAGAAGGGTCCAGAATTTTATTAAGAACATTTACAAAGAATGTGCTATCATAAGTTTGTAGATGTCTTGATGGAAATGGAACATGGTCTTTTCAATCGGATATCTTTTTTTTTTTATCATTGTTGATGCACTATTGTATTCATTGGGATGCTTATTGGTAGAAGATTGATTATGGCCTATTGTCACTAGTCAAATGAGCATAATGGTAAACATCCGGTACTATTATCATGTTTTCTAAATCCTTGTTCTAGTATTAGTGATAAGTTTATCTTTCATGAATTATGTATGAAACGTGTCATCTTTGTTTGAAGTATCAATTGCAATATTGTACGATAATAGAATAGAGAATTTTATGTTTTATATATGACCATTAGAATATGTGATATGTTTTTCACAATTCTTTTGATTAACTATTTTCTCAAAGGAATCATCTTACAATATATTAACTCTATATAGTCTATGATTGATCTATATCATCATAGATTACATAGACATCTTCTTATATCGCATAAAACCAGCAATACCCCAGGTTAGATTAAAACAGATTTACTTCAAAGTTTTACATCTTAGAATAAAGTTGTGTTAATTTCTAGTCATTCTTTTGCAAATCATTAGGAAAATCCAACAAATCATATAAACCCAAAACACTGGGAAATTGGTCCCATCATATCCAGTCAAAGCCATTATCCCAAACAAAAAAGGAGCTGCTCTAAGGTCCATACTGGGTGGTTATCCCCCTTTGTTGTTGCCACAGACTTCTGAGGCCTCAACATTTTTGGCGCTAGAAGGAGGGCCTCAACTATGAATGGCATATAAATCTAAATCTCAAAATTGAAGCCTTCATAAGAGTCAATCCCCCTCAAAAAGATCTACAGCTTCTCGATCACGTTCTAAGTCACCCAGTCAAAATTCAGAAGTTGTAGAAACTTCCCCCTCATCTCCTAATATATCTCGAAACTTACCTTCTTCAGAATATAATCCAAAATATCCTGAAGTTAAATCCTTAGTTCATAAATTAGAACTAATATCTATTTATGTTGAGAAGCATGATAAACCTGAAGTTTCTGAAGAAATTATTACTTCTTTGTTCAGAGAAATTGGTATCCTAACATGATCAAAAAGCGATAAACTTGGAATACCTCCCTTTAAGTTTCCAATACATTCACAGCGCAAGAAATTTCATGTGTCTATATCTAAGTCTGATACAAGTGATGTCATATAAAGTTCCCCTCAATTTACTCCCCCATGCACTACACCTCCATTCACATCCTCTCATCTTTCCATTTCTTCTACTCAAATAATTAGTGCTACCACAAGTAGTACTAGTCCAGTTGTAAGTTCTACATCCATATCCACTACTTCTGGATTTTCTTCTATATCTTCTCAAATCCTAACTCAAGTTATGGCTAATCAGTCGTGGATTAATCCTGGTGTTGTGTTGCTTGCAAACTCACATCCTCTCCCAGATCATCCAGAGAAATGGTTACCCAAATACAATCCAGATGATGGTCTTCCAGCTGAATAACACATCAACAATTTTATGTTGGCCATGAATTTGAATAGGGTTGCACATGAAGATATTGTAGTGAGATTGTTTCTTTATGCTCTTAAAGGATCTACAGGATCCTGGTACTTTTCTCTTCCAGTGGGAACTATAACAGACTGGGTAACTTTTGAACAACTATTTCTTGCAAAATTTGGAGATGATAGAACTGTGGCATCTTTAATCAATGCTCTCTCTAACCTAAAAACAAATTCAAGTGAAAGGATCAAAGATTTCAACTCCAAATTTAACAAGTTATTAAACAAAATCCCAGCTGCTTTTAAACCTGTTGTTGATGTACAAATAGAGTGGTACATTTTTGCTTTTCCTTCTAATATAACTATTTTTGTAGATAGATCCAATAAGGCTACTCTCTCAGAAAACATGAAAGAAGCCCTGTCTGTAGAAAAGAGAATTTTAGCCTTACAAAAACGATCTGAGATGGAAGATAAGAAATCTAAAAAGGTGACTTTTAGCCAAGAATCAAAAAAGAAAACCCAAAAGGATCCATTTGATATTGAAGGTCTTCAAAAAGCCTTGAAAACTATGTCAAATGATATGATTGAAATAAAGAAACAAGTAGTTGAATCTTCAGTTCCTAAGAAAATATATCACCCATACAATAGAAATCCTGCTTCGCCATCTTAGCCTTTGAATGTGATTTCAAGTGCCGAATCAGATCAAGATGTTGAAGACGCATTAGCAACTGAAGAATAAATATAACCTGAAGAAGAAGTCGAATTGAATGGGTTATGGGACTTTATTCTTCCCAACAAAGAAGAAAGAGAAGCTATGCCCGTATCTACAAGGAGAAAAACATCTACTGACTCAACTGTACTAGTTCAGAAATAGAAATCTCCTCCCATAAAGGAGAAAATAGTGAATAAAAAATCTAAAATTGTTCAAACTGATCCTATTCCCCTGGATACTTCTAAAAATCTAATAGTTTCAGATACAGGTGAATACAATATAGTTGAAGACATGAAAAAGACTAAAGCAAACATTTCATTATATGAAATGACCAAATTGAAACAGTAGCAGAAAATCTTACTGAGAGAGCTTAAGGCAGTTCTTGTAGATCCCATGCCACCATTGGTTATAGCCCAAGCTAACAAAGGTACGGGAAAACCTCCCTCACCTTCAAACAAGGTAAGCCCAGATGATATTTTGTTGATTGGTGATAGATCTAAGTCTCACAATCCTCCTTTCCTTTTGACTTAAGAAATTTTTAATAAAAATATTCATAATTGTCTCATCGATTCAGGAGCTTCTTCGAATATCATGCCAAGATCTATGTGCGCGAAACTTAATGTTACCCCTCAAAATTTTGATGTGCATATAGTCCGATTAGACAGAACAAAAGTCTAAGTTGTTGGAGAAATGTTATTAGTATCAATTAGATTATCATCCAACCCAAATATATTGTAAGTGATTGATGTCTTAGTAGCAGACATCCCTTAATTTTATGGTCTAATTTTAAGCAGGGATTGGTCTGAGAAACTACATGGATATTTCGCAACTGATTGGTCACACATGTGGTTACCATATAATGGTGAATCAAATCAAATTAGAGTTGATCGTGAAACATTCATGAAACATACAGTCACTGAATTAGAAGGAGCGAATAAGTTGGTGATTTTCACTAAAAATATTATTGAAAATTATTATGTTGGATCATTCCTTGGCTCATTCAATGCCCAAACCTCACCTTTCCCAAAATAATATTGTTACTTCTCAGGTTGAAAATTTTTCTCAATCAAACACTTCTAAATGCATTAATCTTATTAATAAAATTCTAAATCATTCTTAGTTCTAGACTCTATACTTTGACAGTTTGAAATCAAGTGATGGTGCAGGAGCAGGTTGCATTTTAACTAATCCTCAAGGAGAAAAAAGCAATGCTAGATTGCAAACTTGAATTTCAATGCACGAACAATACTGCCGAATATGAAGCATTGATTCAAGGCCTGTACAAAGCCATTGGATTAAACGTTAAATATTTGCAGGTATATGGGGACTCTGAAATAATTGTTAAGCGAGTCAGGAACACAATCCATTGTATTTCTGGGCACCTGAAACATTATCAAGCATTAGCTCAGAACCTCACTTCTCATTTCACTGCATTCAATATTTCAACAATCCCTAGATTACAAAATGCAAGTGTTGATTTACTTGCCAATGTAGCATCTAGATTGATACCATCAGAAGAATTTAGTCCAGATAGATTTTCGATTGAGTTGATTTTTAGGCCTTCCATCCCTAATAACATAACAAATTGTAGAGAGTGTTTAATGATGACACGGATATAATCGATTTTCTTTCATCAGATGGATCTTATGATGGTCAAATCGTAGACGAAAATGAACATGACCTACAGATTGAAAATAAACAGGATGCAAATCCAATTCCCAAATATGTAGTCAACATGGAATATCTCTATGATTTAAAAGATAGGTTTAAAAAGACTACCAATTCAAAAATCCAAAGTTCCACTCTAATATTTGGGTTGATTAATCTTGGTACACCTAATAAACCTCAAAACATAAACCTAGGTTTGGGCTTAACACCTGATGAAAGGATGTCATTCATTAAATTGCTAAGAAAATATAAAAGTGTCTTTGCCTGGGATTATTCAGATCTCAAAATATATGATACTTCTATAATGCAACATAGTATACCCATGATTTCAAATGACAAGCATGTCCAACAGAAGCTTAGGAAGATCAACCCGAACTTAGAAAGTCAAATTGAGTCTGAACTCAATAAAATTCTTAAAGCCAAAATCATTTTCCCTGTAAGACATTCAAAATGGGTGTTAAAAATGGTTCCTGTTAGAAAAAAGAATTGAGACATTAGGATTTGCACAGACTTTAGAAATTTGAATAAAGCCTGCCAAAAAGATAATTTTCCTTTGCCTACCGTCGAGCAGATTTTGCAATCAGTTGTAGGTTATGAATTGATGTCTTTTCTTGATGGATTTTCAGGTTACAATCAGATTATGGTTCATCTAGATGATAGATTAAAGACTACATTTAGAACAAAGTGGGGAACATATGCATATCAAAAAATGCCATTTGGATTGATTAATGTTGGTGCTACATTTCAATGTGCTATGGACATAGCTTTTAGAGGACTAATCAACAATTCAGTTGTAATATATTTAGATGACATCACCGTCTATTCTAAAAATAGAAACAACCATATCAGTCATCTAAAACAAATCTTTGAGAGATGTGAGAAATTCGAAATTTCTTTGAATCCTAAAAAATCTTATTTCACCTTGGCAAAAGGTAAATTATTAGGATTTGTGGTATCTACGAAAGGAATCTATATCGATCCTGATAGGTTCATGAAATTGAAAACATTCCCCTACCTAATAACAAAAAAACGATGCAATCATTTTTAGGACAAATTAATTTGGTAAAAAGATTTATTCTTGATTTTTCTCAAATTGTCTTACCCCTACAGTCAATGATCCGAAAAAATGCAACTTTTAAATGGGGAAAAGGCGAGAAATATTCTTTTGAGTTAATAAAGAAAGCCATCATTGAGGTTCCTTAACAACTCCCAATTTCCTAAAACCATTTGTATTATACACATTCTCTTCTAATACCTCTTACGCGGCAGTTTTGACACGGCTAAATGATCATAACATTGAAGCACCAATTTCATTCTTTAGTTCTAACTTACAAGGTGTTGAACTAAATTATTAAGTTGCGGAGAAACAAGCCTTTGTTGTATTTAAAACTTCAAAACATTTCAGACCTTTCCTCCTAAAAACACACACTAAGATAATAGTCCCCTACCCCACTGTAAGGTAGTTGTTAATCCAATGAGAAGTAGGAGAGAAGAGAGAAAATTGGGTTACTACACTTCGGGAATATGATGTAGAAATATATTGTGCTAAAATTATTAGAGGTCAAGGTTTTTGTAGAATGCTAACCGGAGCCTCTCATTTACCAACAGAGGACAATCAATCTACTGAAGTGCAATTATCTAAGGTAAGCCTTAACGATTCTAAATCACAATATGTTGATCTGAAATTTTTCTTGAAAAATGGACATGCTCCATTGTATCTCAATTATACAGCTAAGCATGCTCTAAGGCTTAAAGCAAATCAGTATCAATTAATTGATAATGTGTTATTTAGAAAAAAATATGATGTTGTATTATTAAGATGTTTAGAGAAACCTGAAGCTAAAAAGGTAATGCAGGAATTACACAATGGGCCAGCCAGAGGCCATTTCAAAGGAAATACCATAGCACATAAAATTCTACATGTCGGGTACTATTGGCCAACCCTTTTTAAAGATGCACATGAATATGTGAGGAAATGCAAAGTATGTCAAACTGCAGCAGGAAGAGAAAGGAAAGCAGCACTCCCATTGCAGTGAGTAAATATATAGAAACCATTTGAACAATGGGGGTTAGACATTATTGGTGAAATAACTCCAACCTCCTCCAAACAACATAATTATATTCTAACTGCAATTGATTATTTTGCAAAGTGGGTGGAAGCTATTCCATTAAAGGTAGTTAATACCCAAAACATTACAGATTTCATTGATCAGTTTATAGTTACTAGGTTTGGCCTCCCATTAGCGTTAATGTTTGATAATGCATCTTACTTCTCCGGAAATTCTATGGTAGAGTTTTCTTTGAAAAGAGGTTTTAAAATTAAATACTTAGCTAACTATTATCCACAAGGTAACAATTTAGTTGAATCTACAAACAAGAACCTGATTAGAATTATCAAATGGACTGTAGAGAAAAATCATAAGAACTGGCATAAAGCACTAATATTTGCTCTTTGGGCAGATAAAATCACTCAGAAGGCCTCAATAGGTACTTGTCCATTTGTATTGGTTTATGGGAAAGAAGAAATTATACCCACAAACATAACAATACCATCTCTTGCTTTAGTTCAGTTTATTGATGAAAACTCTTCTTCTTCTCTTCAACTTAGACATGGTCAAACCCTTAAATTAGAAGAACATAGGGAGAAAGCTAAAGAAACACATGCTCATCATCAATAGATAGTTAAAGCTTCATTTAATACAAAATCTACCACCCCAAGAACTTTTGAAATTGGAGATCTTGTTTTGAAATGGGATAAGGAACATGAGGAAAAAGTTAAACATACCAAATTCCAAAGACTGTGGCTTGGTCCATTTCAAATCATAGTGAAATTAGGCCCATCCACATTTTTGTTACAAGATTTGTCAGGTAGAAAAGACTCTTTACCTGTAAATAGGAAAATTCTTACAAAATACTTTTCTTAGAAGATAAATGTTAGTTTTAAAATTTTAAGTTTTAGGAAAATAGAGATTGAATAGTATCTCTTTTGGGTGTTCAAAATTTTAAATTTCTGATAATTTACTTGATTTTTCTCGCTTCTATAAATAAGAAGAGTAAAAGGATAATTATAAATATTATATTTAAATAAACCTTATTTCTTTGAGAAAATTTTGAGTTTACTAAAGACATTTAGTTTCTTAAAAGACTCTTCATTTTGTAAAGTATAGATGATTTTGTACTAGTCAAGAAAAGAACCAGTGACTTAGAAAGGATTCTCTGCAAAAAGGTATTTACCAACTCTATAATTATCATCCAGAACTCTTAAATGAGCCAATGATTCACCCCATTTGATAAAATTTTCTTTTTTCACAATGTAATTAAAAATATTCAAAAACTTAAAAGATAATAAGTCTCATCACGAGCTTGTTTATCATGATCACAGGAAAATAATTCAAACTAATATTACCAAGATTGCATATCATAAAAGGGTAATAGCTCTTGATTAAAACAATCAAAAGGCAAGGGGTCCCATCATGAGCCAGCTTGTTCAGATTAAATTACAACCAATGAATGACATTGTTACCATTAGGTCACCAAGCCTGGACAATGGCTTTTAAGGATATTTAAAGAAAAAAGTTCCATAAAAAACAGACAAGTTCCAAGTAAAAGGAAGTTGAATAAAATTTTTATTAAATTTTGAAATTGGGAATCAATTTCAGATGGGACTATGAATCATTATTGGTTAAAAGATAACCCTGTCAAGGCTATGAATGCCTGCTAGCAGCAGAGGCTCTATCTATGATAAATGAGTAAAAATCTATAAATCCAATTTTAAGAGAATACCTACTTTATCTTTATACATCTAAGTATTGACTGATACAAATATTCATGTTTTATCACCTAAAGAGTCGAGTAAGAAAAGAAGTGAGATAGGTGAATACTTTATATTCCATAGAGACATTGTTTAATTTACGAATCATACAATTCTTATTTTTTCGCAACTTTTCTTGTTTTGAAAGTTTCAAAAATGTCAAAGACACTAATCAGAGATAGTTGCTTCTCCCGAGTGAATCGCCAATTGTTGTGCTATGCAACAACAACCCCCCCCCCCCCCATTTTTATTATGTATAATACAAATAGGTACCCTTTTAAATTAAATTTTTCCCCTCTTTGTGAATAAAATTCCAACATTTAGAAAATTGTCACTTTTCAAAAACCCTTTTTAAAACATATTAAAGTCTTAATCGCAAAATGCATGATTCCTTAGTAGCAAATTTAAACACATTCAAAAAATATCGATATACGACTTGCGATTGATCTTTGTATGCGACATCCCAATCGCATATCGCACATCGGAGAATATTATGTTAGCAACTTAAATGTTACCTATCAAAATCCCTAATATTGCAATATTCTGATATTGCGATCTTGCGATTTTGTGATATCGCATATCGCAGATTGCAAGATCCATCAAACAAAGTTTCATTTGTGCCATAGCTTAAAACATCTGATGCAACGGATTTGACACATGTTTAATATGTGTTTTTGAGTTGGACATGAGTCAAGTTAGAATGAGTTAATACAGTTATCATCCCTATGCATGTAATCATGGTGTTCGTTATGGTTGATTAATGTTGAACACGTTCCCGGATCATTTCTCGCAAAGTTCAGCCATTTCATCAAAACTTTTATTTTACACAACAATTAATTGTTGTTGGTTTTAATAGGAACTCCACTCAAATGATGTCCATTTGAAAGGTGATGTAGAAGCATACCAAGTAGTCTATCATAGAAACTGAAAGCATAGGGATGTCATCTATCTTTACAGATACAGTATGCGCTACAGATGGAGGTGCCACTACATGGCAGACTATCTATACTACACTGGAAAATGAAAACCCTGAAGTAACATACATTCGGCCAACTGACAGCACAAAAACATCAGGAGTGCAGTTCAGAGACGTTGTGTGCTCTTTCCGTCACCGAATTGCAGCAAGGGATAGACTCTTGCCATACACAGATATGATAATATGGATAGTAGAGAATATAGAAGTCAAAGACAGACTTATCAAGACAACTAAAAATACAGTCTTGGGTTCTTTCAGAGCCAAAGATTTACAAGAAACGTACAGGCTACCGGATGCCCAGGACATCTACGACAAATAGTTTGTTGCAAAGTTCATAAAGGAAAATGAAGACCCATTTCAAATGATACAAGAATGGAGGAGAAGAGACAATAAATTCAAGCAAGATAAAGTGGGTATGTACCCCATTGCTTCTTTTGCCAATCCTTATAATTTTGCAGCCTCTATGTTATGTAGATTGTATGGCCTCCCTAATAATTCTAAACTATCAATCAATTGGGTTCCATTAATTGAGACTTGCATTAATTCTCACCCTATGAATTGGGAAACCATTTTGTCTGAGAATTTTGCCAAAGCGATTACTGAATATCACCAAACCAGAGTTGCCTCCTCTAGAGCAGTCCCCAATTCTTCATGTCCGCATATATCTTTGATGTTGTTTGTTTCTCCACTCATTTTCCAACCATGGGTTGGAAATGGACTACCAATGATCCTACTCCTATCTTCCTAAGTTATAAGAAAATGTGGGAACAATACTATATTCCACATTTTCGCCAATTATGCGAGTGAGTTGTTCTTCCCTTACATTAGTTAGTTTTCAACAGAAGATGTCTAAGATTCAAAAAAGAAGCTATCACAAACCTCCAAGCAATCAGAAGATATTTTCTTGAAGAATCCTTCTCTTATATCAAGATATTTGGTAGCCAATCTTTCCCACATGTCCTCCTCATGTATGTATCAGATAAATTACTGGCAAGACAAGTAGCTTACCAAATAGTAGGAAATGGCCTCACAAAAATATTGAGGGAAATGAAAAAATCTTTATGGCCAAAATTTCCCCTTAAGTGTGGGTCATTTACCCTTCTTAACTATGGTCATGCATATAAAGAGTATCAGAATATGCAGTCATTAAAGCTCCCTGTTCTACCAGCTAAGCCTTTTGATCCACAACATATAGCAAACAAATTCACCCTTTCAGTTAAGATCAGACCTGTAACTCATGCAGTTGATGAGTTTGAATATTTACTGGAATCTGCTGAGGACTTTGAGCAGATTCTGAATGCAGCCAAGACAAAGTTCGACCTAGAGAAATTCAAAAGATTCCAGGAGTTTATAGGACAGAGGTTAGAATACCTCCCACAATAATTTTGGATTACTGATCATATAATTGAAACCAAGTCTCAGAAGCAGAATAACAAGAACGTCACAAGAGCAGGAAGCAAAAACAGATGAATTGGAAAAGCGGTGGGATGCATTAAATGAAAAAATATAAGACACCCCTAAGGTGTCATAAATACAAGAAACTACAGGATTTCAGACCCCGCCAGGGTAAATAGCAGTAGTGACCACTGAAGGTCCAAAGACAAGTTTCCAAGATACAAAGGTAATCCCTACATATCCAACCACTGAAATTGTTTTGAATGTAACAGATATCCCCCCTCTAGATGTGTTTTACAACACTCTTCATAAAGTTGTTGTGAAAAGACAGAGGAAGAGGAGGATAACTAAAACTCCCTCAGAACATGAATTTATGGATTTCCTATGGAAGGACACAGAAATAAATCTGACTGAACATTTGACTCGGCTATCTCAATTTTGCGAATCCTATGCTACAGCAACAATTAGCAAAGCAACTGAAGTCTCTGTTTTGATTAAAGAAAATGATGACCAGATCACATTATTAATGCGACAGTTATATGATGAAAGAGCCAGCGTAAACTATCAAGCAGAGGAACAGCTGCATAAGCTACAACAAGATATGGAACTACTGAAGGTAAGTCATGAAAATGACTTATCTGCTAAAAACAAACAGATCCAAGAGTTAAACAACAACCTAGCAAAGTATAAGGATATTCCTACTGCAAAGGAATTTATTATTGAGGCTTTGACACTTAAGACTTTACTGCCAAAGAAAAAGCAGCTCTTCCTCCAACACATATCAAATATCATTTTGCCTCTGAATACTAGTGAACAATCAACAAACATCATTATTGATCAAAGAATTGAGTTCAATGAACTCAATTCTAAGATCTCTGATTATATTGAATGGTAGGATTCAAATGAAGGGAAAAGGTCAAGTCTCCCAAAGATCAATGAAAGGCATAAGGATATTATATTCACTGATTGGGACTCACAGGTGAAATAGGTCGAACTAGCAATAGCCAGAGCAACGTGTATTTCAAAAAGCACTGTCAAAACAATAAATCACATGTTGAACACCTCCAACCTCATAAAGTAGGGTGATCCAAAAACACTTCTTGATCTTAAAACATTAGACGAGAATTGGAAGAATAAGAGTCAACTAAAGAAGGAAACAATTGAGGGGATATCAAAAATCGACTGGGAAGTAGTATGGAAAATTTTGGTCAAACCACACAGTTAGATCATTACCTTGAATTGCTCCTTGAATTCAGTACAGAGAATGCTTCCACCTTTACATGATGCTATATTTGCAGGGCAGTTGAGAACATAATTCCGGATGCCACCACAAGTTAGGCCAATGTCCATATTTGTGAGTTAAGAGGCAAAGCTGGAAGCAGTGATTATTCAATGAAGACCTAAGTTATTTTTGAGCAGTTTTATTTTTGGAAAGTTAGATACTAAGAACGAGGAAGGTTGTTTGAAACCTCCTCACAGATATTTTGTATAAGTTATTTTTAGTTAATTAAGAATAGTATTTAAACCCTTCTCATGCATTTAGAGAAGGGTCCAGAATTTTATTAAGAACATTTACAAAGAATGCGCTATCGTAAGTTTGTAGATGTCTTGATGGAATCATGGAACATGGTATTTTCAATCAAATATCTTTTTGTTGATCATTGTTGATGCACTATTGTATTCTTTGGGATGCTTATTGGTAGAATATTAATTATGGCCTATTTTCACTAGTCAAATGAGTAGAACGGTACACATATGGTATTATTATCATGTCTGCTAAATCCTTGTTCTAGTATTAGTGATAAGTTTATCTTTCATGAATTATGTATGAAATCTGTCATCTTTGTTTGAAGTATCAGTTGCACTATTGTACGATAACAGAATAGAGAATGTTTTGTTTTATATATGATCATTAGAATATGCGATATGTTTTTCACAATTCTTTTGATTAACTATTCTCTCAAAGGAATCATCTTACAATATAGTAACTCTATATAGTCTGTGATTGATCTATATCATCATAGATTACATAGATATATTTTTATATCGCATAAAACCAGCAATACCCTAGGTTAGATTAAAATAGATTTACTTCAAAATTTTGCATCTTAGAATAAAGTTGTATTAATTTAGATTCATTCTTTTGTAAATCATTAGGAAATACCACAAATAATATAAACCCAAAACACTGGGAAACTGGTCCCATCATATCTAGTTGTAGCCACTATCCCAAATGGAAAAGGAGCTGCTCTAAGGTCTAGACCAGGTGGTTATCCCCCTTTGTTGTTGCCACAGACTTTTGAGGTCTCAACACTCTCTCACTCATCATTTCATAAAGTCATAATATAGTGGTAGAGCATTTTCTTCCATGGGCTTCCTAGTTAGAACCTCACTAGCACATGTTTCCCAACCTGTAAATATTGTATAGGCTCGAGAGTCATATTTAATCCCGCCATGACTTTGCGTTGAAGTCATATTCTTATCCTTCTCTGTTTTTATTCTCACTTTACACCCTAGAGGCTCCCATGTGTTAAGTTGAACTGTTGCATTTCATAATGACCACTTGCACCCCTTTTTTGGCCTTAAGTCAGCTTCATTGGACTTGTGTATAAGCCACTTTTGACCATGACCTTCATGCAAGATCAAGCCATGCATTCATTAGCCTTTTCGACTTGACACCCTTTTCCATGAAGGGAAATTTCCCCAAGTGTTGATGACTGGTATCTACCACCTTGTATTGAGCATAGGAATGTTCTAGAACCAGGAACTAGTGCACTTTGCCTTGACACTTTTCCTCTCCACTGTACTATAGGAATTAATTTATTCTTTTTTAAGATTTATAATATGAAAAAGACAAAAATATTAAAAATTCCCAAAAAAAGAGTGGAAACATGATAGTTTCTTCATCATTTGATGGTAGCAAGTGTCAGTTGTGTCGCCCTTTAAAAAATCACTTAAAAATGAGTCTTTCCTCCATTGGGATGGGACTTAGTTTGAATTTAGGGTCGAAAAAACCTTGTCTCTGAGTTAGTCCCCCCCAGTTGGTTAGCTCTTCCAATCATATGGAGAGTTTGTTAATGCCTCCTACATCACAAACTTATACAAAGTTATTTTATGTTCCTATAAAGTCACATAAAGTCGTGCTTTTTTCAAGGGAAATCAACCTTTTGTCTACCATTATGCGGTGTCTCTTGACTCATTTCTGTCGGCCATACCCGGTCTATTAAGTTATTCTTAGTATCACATCAACTACTTGGTCCTTTACTTGTGTCCATTAAGAAGGTCCTCATTGGCTTCTTGCTAGTGGGTCTACTCTTATTGACTCCGACAAATTTCTCTAAGAGTAGACCTAAAGTCACATCTTGGCCCTATTTACATCATTGATAGGTTACCTTTCACTTAGCATCGATAAATATCATGGGTCTTTGACTGAGTGGTTTCCCTTGTGTTTGACATCAGATTACATTATCACATATTGGGATTCATATAGTACCTTGGTTTCCATTTGACCCTATTGGTGGATTCCTCACCTCTGTTTCATCTTTCATTATTGGTTAGTTCAGAGGATTTATTTCTTGCACTAGCCACATTTTGTGCACGCTAGAAATGTGCTTCAAGCGGTTACTTCCTCTTTATTCATTTGAGTCCTTCCAAATTATTGTCCTACGGGTTATGCTCACACTAGTTGATGTGGGATGCCTTAATTCCTTCCTTCTAGTATATCTTTTCCCAACGACTCCAAATCATTTCTCTGGGAACAAGATCTAGAGTTCTTTTCCAGTACCTTAGGGTTTGCAGTCATCAGTGGTAGACTTCTTCGCTCTCAATAGTGAGAATACATCAATGTCTCCTGATTGGTAGATTATTTCAAGTTTTTTACTTGAACATATCTATTCACACTTGTTAGATTGTATTGGGGTGCCTTGACACTCATTATCATTATTAGTGAGTTGTCCCCCGTTTGTTAATGATATGCATCAATGACTGAAAATTAGACGATTTCTTACATGGTCAAATTCAGCTCATTTATTCCCATGATGTAGAAATGTACCATATACGGTCGGTGAATACCTTGGATTGTGTCAACATATTGGTTCACTTGACAGTTCCTTGAGATTTATGATAGTGACACCTCTCAACTCTATATGTTGCAAACTTTCTCAACAACATATTCTATGTTGGCACCTGAGTTTATGCAGTACCACTACTCCGCTTACATGACTTTGTATTTTTATGAGGATCAGTTACACATCATCTTTGTTCAGAGAACTTTCTATGTGATATCGAAACATAGCTCCATTGTGTTCTTTCACGGCTATGATATGATTATCCACTATATATTCTTTAGCTCATTTTGTACACTTATGTATACAATTTGGATCCGCATTATACTTTATCAGCAGACGTGCTTTATTACTTCTGAGCATGGGTATGCCCACCTCAAACATGAGTTTTCTTTCTAACTCCTTCCACGGGTATTTGATGGATTGGAATCTATTGATCTCCTCCTGGGTTTTTGAATGACTACTCTCCTATACTTAATATATTTTGGCCATCATGTTCCCTTTTGACCTCATATATTTGGGGGCATTTTTTATAACATCATTCAACAATCCTATAGACCTAATGCTCTTATATGGCCTTAGGTAGTCACTTTACCCTTACATACTTGATTTTATCTTAAAAAAAAAAGTATATTTGAATTTCAATATGTGACTCCGCCCACACAAAAACACATATATATGCTGGTCCCATAACATTATACCCGCGTAGACCTTTAAAATTTTGAAAAAATAAATAAAATGTTATTTTTCAGGTGAGGTTTACGGGTTTTATTGAGATCCCACCTACATTATCATGTGTCCTAACTAAAAAAACCAATTTCAAGTGATATATGTACACCCGCTCAGTAGGCCTAATTCATAGAAGAAGAAATATATCAACATTATACTTGATTTCCTCCATATCAAGTTTTCTTTTTTTGTGCCTCCTACACTCCCAGTCTCTAAGAAACATTGGTTTCCTTTGTAGAGATGCTTAGTCCCCTTATCTAGCATCTTATTGCATCTATTAAAGAGGTTGTCTTCATGGCTCAGGCTGGAAAAATATGGAGAAAGGCTTTGTTAGTGCCTTTGGCTTGGATCACGTTGTTTCTATCTTGTACTTAATATTATTCATCAAGAAAGAAATTCATATCTTGTTCTCGATATATGTTGTCATCTTATGAATGATAGTCTAAATTTATGTTTATGATAATCTAACATATTCTTATGCATGTACTTCGAATTATATTTTCTATCTATGCTTCTATGATTGATTTGCAAGTCTGCACATCTTGGAGGAAGCAAAGGGTTTGTACCCTACGGGAACATCTTCAAACATAGGACCCCCGAGTACGTTCCTAACTCCAACTTTAATAATTCGAATGTTTGGCATGCTTGATTGAGTGTTCTTTGTTGATTTATGTATTCTTCTCTATTAAGGTTTTCAACCCTAGACTTAGGGATTATTTCCCGCCAACAGAATGCAAATAAAATCCTAATGTAACTTGTAGATGATCACTAACAAGAATGTAAACCCTATTTAATTGCACGAAAGTAGTGATTCTAATCTATCTTGCAAGAAATAAAGCCTACATTATTGCAATCAAGGTAAAGTCTATCCTATTTGTATAAACCATAAAATTATCAAGAGAAATGAATGTAAAGCATTTCTATGTTGATTAATTCATAACCAAAATAGTAAACCTTAATTGCAAATTTACAGCTACGATGAAAGGAAGATATACAAAGGGTCCTTTCTCTTCTCAAGTTGGATTCCAAGTCTTAGGAGATGTTGTAGGGTGATGAAAAAAAAAAATAGGCTTAAGAATCAATTATGGCAGAGTTTTGATCAATTGTAGGAAGTACTACAAGATTGCTACAAGACTACTACAGGATGTTACAGGATGCCATGTATTGCTACAAGATTGCATCCAAGAGCGATATAAGGGTTCTCAAAGTGAACTGAAGGTGGGAGAAGATAGTAGGAATTTTTACAGGAGTGTAAAGGGCCTTTAAAAAATTATATCTACTCAGTATCCCATCTTGCACAAGGGAAAAAAGCAAACTAATTGTCTATTGTAGCTCTATAATGTAATTTTTTGTGCGTAGATTGTTTGGAGGAACGAATGGAAATGAGAAAAAGGGTGTTGAAGGATATGGTGTGGGTGATGGAAAATTATTATATTATTCCTTCCAAACCAATAGATATCACCTACACACAAAGTGATTATTCAACTATCAAAGACATCATGATTAAAGGACTGCTAAAATACTAATTCGAGAAAACCAAAATGCATAGGAAAGGATGAGTTAAATTCAAACTAAAATATAACTATTGCATGAAATAAAGGATATATTCTTTTTCTTGTCCTCATAGGGCGTAAAACCAAGCTTATTAAGAGGGCTGGTTGATCAACCTACAGACACAAAATTCTTTCATATAAACAGATTGTAAAAAACAAACACGATTAGGCTAAGTGCAGAAAAATAAATGCATAATAGAAATATACAAGAGAGGGGATTGATTTTTTGGGTTGGGCCCTAACCCAAGGAAAATCATCTCCCTTAAAACAACTCATACTGGAGGAAAACATATTCGTTTCATTGATCTCATAAAATGTTCAAATACATAACATGATAATAGAAATATAAAGTAGAAAACTATAGCTCTAATAGTCACTATATTCCTATAAAAAGTAGAATCTTATTGGGCTAATCAGCTCCTTTATTTATACAAAAATGAGTTAGGGGAAGCCTCCTTGAAGGGAAGGTTGTGTCCCTCCAAAACTCCTACAAAAGTGGATATGACCTCCTGAGATTCTCGCAATCATTGAGTGGTAGTAACTACCCACAATTCAGCCAAGTTGATGATAGGTTGATGCAAGGAACAAACCTCCTAAATTTCCTCTTGTTGGTATCCAACATGCTCATGCACAATAAATTATCGTTTTCTTGCACATTCAATGCATTATGTTATAGGACATGACAAATATTCCTACTAAAAACATTATATCTCAGAAAGATATCATCGAATGCAAAGGGAGATAATAAAACGTCTTGATGGATGGTTATATGGGCCTTGAATTTTACCTACACTTTAATTTTGAAGCCCACTATGGATCATGCAATCGGTCATTTCGTGGTCACTTATTGATCGATTGAAGTCACATGCTCACAAATGCTTAGTTTGTAACAAGTTCGTGAGTGCATTCTTTTACACGAGCTTGAATAAGCATAGAACATTCCATCAAGACAGTGTCTATGCAATGTTCAACCCATGTTGACAGTAAATGCGCACAGTTATTGAAAGTCCCTCACTTTTGGATGTGTTTGTACTTCTATTTTGGTGAGTTTTTCAAACTATTTCTTTTGCGCACCTTTGCTTTCGCAAATGTCAATTTCATGTTTTTGGTTGTCACTTTTACTTTCCTTCACATTAACTAGTGTTGTTTTCAGGTTATCTTCACTATGGCATGTGTCTCTTTCACTTTCGTTTGTATATTTCAAGTGTTGCTCCCCCATTTCTCTTCATTTAGTAATTGTCATATTTTGGCATGTGGATTGTCGCACAGTGCATGAAACATAATGAATCCATTGAGAATTTCTTTGATCGTTTCCTTCACCTTTGTTATGAATTTCCAGGAGAAGACACGGATTGGGATTTCTTTAAACAAAATTTTAAGCATTTGGTTCACATCTCTTTGCACAGTGAATCTGAAACCTTTGACGTTTCTACTTCCCCAAATTTTGTAAATCATGAACCACCTCTAATTTCATAGGAGGAACCTAGTATTCCTTTTGTTCCTTATTCTACTCATTTTCCAATACCAATGCAGGTGCCTCTTTGTGATGATAATAATGTTGGGGAATATGAAAATCAAATTCCTAATCTATCCTCTCATCCTCCTTCTACTTTTCATGATTCATATCTAATGGAGGAAACCTCGAAATGGCTCATGAAGCCTATGGTGAAGACTAATTCTTCCTCTCCTCAAGATGATTATGGAATTCTTAACCTCATTCCTTAATCTTGTTCCATTGAATATATTACTTCTTTAAGGGAAATATATCACCCTCTATCATCTACATGTCATGAATCTTTGTATCATGACCCGCTTGATCAATTTGCTCCACCAATCAGTTCTTCACACTCTCTTGACTTCCAAGTTGATGGTTCAAATTGCGATCAGGTATAATCTAGTGACATTACACAAGTAGATGGGAAAGAAAGTGAAGATGCATTTGATCTTTACTCATTTTTTCAAAGTTCATCATGTTAGGATAATTCTCTTCCATCCTTGGTCAATTCTCAATCTGGGAATCTCGGTGATGAATCAAATGGAATTTATTTACCTAATCAATCTGAAATCTTGGGAAACAATCATTTGAAGATGATGACGTTTTTGTATGCAATGATGAATTCCAAAGTGCATCAGCCAATATTTTGGTTCCTCTGGAATATTTTTATTTCAAAGGTCTAGATCTAGAATCTGATTTGATCAAAGAATATGCTCTTATGGAAACTTCCTCTTCATATCACTATCCCTTTTGTTCTACCATTTGTGGTGCACCAAATTGCGACGAGGATACTCCTTTCTCTTCAATTTCCTCACATGATGATTTAACTTCTAAATTGACACAAGGTAGTGAGGTCATCCATGATGAAAAGGAAAACAATCAAGTCATCGAGTATTCTTTCCATCACTCATCATATCTTGTTTTGCATGAAGGAAACTCTTCAAATTAGCTTGCTCATGAACTTTCTGTGATTCATACATCTTTAGATTTACAACCAGAAGAGTCTTTCAGCTTGAATAATATGGTTGTTGAAGTTGTAAAATCTGATCAAATTAGTGAGAGAGATGGTTTCCATCCAATTAGAAGTAGTCTTATCAAATTCAATGGTAGTAGCTATCCTCACACCACACACGATCTGGTTGAATCTTCAAAATGTGATTTTACAATCCTTGAAAACTTTGAGACTTCTCAGGGAGTCGAGTCACTTCAACTTCTATTGATGGTTATGATAGGATCTCATGACTTTGGTAAGGGCCCCGAACTAAGTCACATTTGGTTTCTCTCATAAAATCCTTCCCTTTGCATGATGAAAATTTCTTCTTGAAAGATGTTTCGTATTTCGGTTGTAGTCATTCGAGCTTTCAAGATTTTATTTCTGATCAGATTTAGGAACCTTCCTCATTTGATTCATCTTCATGAAAATCCCTTGTATCAAGCTCGGTTTTGGAATGTGTATCTCTCTATTGATGGTATTGGACCCACCTAAATTTAGGGGATCTCCCTAATATGAAGTCCCAACTAGACCTCACATCGTTTGGTGTAGAAGTCCCATTCGGTATGATGGACTAATTTCCATTATCTTCAATATATGCCTTAGCTCTTACTTGGCAGCACATGAGAGTGGTATAATTAGTCTTTGAACAGTGAGGTCTGCGTGCCTGTTGAGTGCTTAGTGTTGCTTGTGTCAAGGTTCTTTCACTATAGAGGGAAAGGGTGAGAGTGAGTCTCAAGTTGAATGGGAATAGTCGCAACTCTTTTAGAGACACAATACACAGTAGGAAATGTGCAACTTCTAGTGAAGTAGTCCATAAGGATGCTGCAGTCATAAACACAAGATGAACAGATAGCATGTACAACCATAGAAAATTTTAGGGGCAAATGTTCGCCCTTTGGCGAAATTAAGGGGTTTTAAATTTTTAGTGGGCGAATATTTTGTATCATAGTACATTTTTACAAATCACCTCAAATAGCCCACCTTATTTTAAGGGAGAGGGTAAAAAATGTAAATTTTGCCCTTGAAATTAGGAGTTACAACCTTCCATTCGCCCATTTTCAAGAA
>APFE031529914.1:3813-14858 GCA_000404065.3 Pinus taeda | reverse complement strand
GTATGGTAAATAAATAAAAATATAAATAAATTGACGTATGGTAAATAAATAAAAATATAAATAAATTGACGTATGGTAAATAAATAAAAATATAAATAAATTGACGTATGGTAAATAAATAAAACCTCTTTTTATATTTAGTCCATAACCCTCGTTCTATTTATGAAAGTGAATCCTATGGGCCAAATACCATATTTGTAAAAGAGGTATGGTAAATTAATAAAAATATAAATAAACGAGAGGTATGGTAAACAAATAAAACATTATTTTATATTTACTCCCTAAGTCACCTTATATTTACGAACACTCAAAAAATGTGTTATATTTAGGTGAAACCTATGGGCAAAATACTATGGGACAAATACCATGGACTAGATTGTTATTAATACCGTGCAAGAAAACATTATTAACCCTAATATTAGTATTAATAAAAATAAAAATGGCACATGGTATTGACCCATGGTATTCACCAAAAGCACATGGTATTGACCCATGGTATTCACCAAAAGCACATGGTCCCCCGAGAGGTATCAAATATCGTTATATGCAAACTAGCATAGAGTGAAAAAATATTTGATCGCTCTTGGGGCTGGATGGAGAGTAAAAATGGATGTTGTAATTTAATGTATGTTAAACATTTAGCTTGGTTAAAATAAAAATCAACTATTAATTTTATTAATTTTTATAAATTACTAAGAGTAATTTTTAAGCTCCAGGTTTATGATAACCCACGGTAATATCAAGATCTTACAAGATTTTATAATTGAGTAAAATATTCGCCATGCCTCATGAGAGATTCGCCAAAAAATTATATATACATATTATATTCTTGATAAAATCGCCTTCCATTTTTCCTATATACCATGGATATTCGCCCATTTATTATACTTATATATTTATGGGGGGTTCTTAAAATTTTCCCTGTGTACAACACCTAACGAAATAGTCCACACTAGTGTGACAGTTGTTAGAACAAGTTTAGGAGAATGAATCTATCGATTTTCCAAAAGAATATGTCCATATGGGCAAGACAACATTAACAACTGATACAACACATTTCCAATAGCATATGTACTAAAACAACCAAAATAGTTTAACTTCCTTAATATAAGTTAAATAAACATGCATTACAAGCATCCAAACAATAGCCTTAAAAAATAATACAATAGATGTGTGAAAATTGATGAGCGCCAATATTGCAACAAGAATGTTGCAACTCCCGAGGCTACCAGCTTTACTTTATAAACCCAGGGTTGGTACAAACTTCGATGTGATATTGCTATATACACAAGTAAAAGTGATGGTTTTTCCCTTTTGTCATTGTTCCGCTGACGAGAGACCACAAGGGTTTTTCAAGCCAGGCTTCTATGGATTCAGAAGAAGCTTGATTACTAATGAGGGAAAGAGAAATCTACTCTAAGAGAAAGCTTATATGTTGCAATAAGGAAAAGGAATGAAATCCAATGCTAAAATCACACCATTTTCTAACTAACTGTTAAGATATTATGCTTCAGAAAGAATGCTAAGTTAACACGTATGAAACTATACTGTCCTAAGCATGTAAGTTCAAAACATCAAACATTACTATTGTGCATGTAAATGACTAGAATAAATATGTTTTTCTTTTTATCTTTTTCCTTATGGAAGAGTGTGAAAGATAATCTCTTTTGGTGATGTGGTAGGTGGCTTAGTAATGTTGGTGGATGGTTGGAAGGTTTGGGAGACCCTTAGGTGACCTTGTCTAGCTTCCTAGAGGCTTTTCCTCAGTTCAGCCTCAAAACGGGTCACTACAGGAAAACCTACAGGATTCCCTGTATTTCTGTAGGATACACGAGAGAAAAATGATGGGTGATGAAGGTGATGGAAGGATTAGGGAAGGAGGTTGGTGGATGGAATGAAGCAAGAAAATGCCTAGGATCAATCAAAACTCAAAACCAAGGTTCAGAGATGGTTGGATTTGCTCAACATGCTTGGAGAAGTTTCCTTGTAAAATGATGAAATTGGTGAGGGTCTTAGTGAAATAAAGGAATGATCATGGATGGATGAAGTTTGAAGGAGGTTGTTGGCTATGATATCTCTCTTTACTTCTGAAACACCTACACTACATCAAACATTTTTATTTTCCCAAAAATCATGTAAACAAGGAGAATTTCAATAAGCTAGGAAAATAGAGTTTAATGAGCTAGTTGTCTACTTCATGCATGAGAAAAAATTGCAGAATAAGATGGAATCATTGATGAGATATATCGTAAGGCTGAAGATGGAACAAATGATGACTAGGTCATACTCTTGCAACTTCATCAAATGCTGGCTTAAGTATAGAAAACTCTAAATTCTATGAGAAAGTAGAATTTTGTCTTTTTGAGGCTGCATAGGAGTCTTTTCCTCAAATAATGATCCATGAAGGAAGAAGTGATGCCAAAACACCTATTGACAACTTTTTGATGGTTTTTTATCTCTTCTAAACTACTGCTGAAGTAAAGCACAAATGGAAGCAAACTAATAAACAAACTAATCAATTCTACACTACTTGCAATGAAATCTATCCAAGGACAATTTAACCATGAACCTATGAAATCAATATAAGCATATAGATTCAAGAAGAGGAGTCTTTTCTTCTAGGGTTGGGCCCTAACCCAAGTTCTTTAGCCCTCTGAGTTAAATCAGTACTGGATCAAGAAAAATCTGATTCTCATTATCAAAACAGAAAATTACATAGCAATGTCTTCCACAAGTTTGGAGCTCAAAAATAACTAGTGTTTTTACAGTAAAAATTCAAATCCTAATGAGGCTCTAGTCCACTTTATTTATACAACTAAAGTCCCCATATACTTCCTTAAATCTAGGGATGCTTGGCTCCCAAACTCGAGATAAACTAACTCTTTGACTGTCACTTCCTTGGTTGCCTTTTGATCTTCATGACTTGGCTGCTTGTACTCCAAGTTAGTGTGATTCATGGAGGAATATATGAATGAGGGAGGAGTAAATGAGGAGGATTTACCTCCTAAAATATCTCTTCCTTGTCCCATTTGAGTTTCAGCCTTTAATCTTGCCAAAATCCATTATTTTCTCTCACAAACCTGCATTCATTGCACATTAGTCCACTAGGCATAATATCTCACTTTGACTCATATAATTAAATAAAATATAATCAAAACATGTAATAAATTGTGAGAAGAGTTGATTTGACTAAGCTAGGAAGTGAATTAAAGTCCATATAGTTACCCAATGTGAGGCTCATCATCACCCCTTACTGAAATTGTTTCTCATTATCTGAGCAACTCAATCAATATCCATATCTTTCATAGCCCTAGTGGCCTCCCTGACATCCCATGCTTCTGCTGTGGTTTCCTCTTCTTGTTTGTCTTCATCTTTTTCTCTAAGTTTTTTTCTTGACAACTGTAAAAAATAAATTTAAAACTGTTTTTTTTTTATGAATGTAGGGGGCAATCATGGTGGAGATAGGTATGGTAATGAGATGGTGATGTAGGAAATTATTTATTTGACATGGGCAAGCCATTTCCTTGCTCTATGGTCACTTCCTTTAGGATTCCCAAGCAACTGTAATTCCTATAGGATCATCCTATAGGTTTACAGGGAATCCTGTAGAAAACACAGAACCCTTGCAAACTGAGGCAAATGAGTGAAAAAAATGAAAGGAATGGTGGAATGATAAAGGATAATGAATGGAGAAATGAAATAATGGGCTAAATAGGTCCCTTTTGATTCTCCATTGTTGCTCTTATCATCCTCCTGCTAACCTACAAACAATATTTTCATAATTTTTCTTTTCTCTTTTTTATTTTTTGTTTTGAAAAACAACTAGTTTGCCTCCAAGAGGTTTTCATCCTAGTTGCTTGCCATGGTTGCCTAAAGAGAGGCATTCACCCAAAGATCTTTTTATTTCTCTCTTTTTTGTTTTGACACCATTCGGCCTCCTCAAGAGGTTTTCAACCCAACAGTGGAACTCAGGCGCCTCATGGAGGTTTTCACCTGAGTCTCCTTATTTTTTTTTTTTCTTTTTCTCAGGGACTTGATGAGGTAGGCGCTGAGACTTTCTCCACCACCATCATTGTTTTGTTGATACCATCAATGAAATCTTGTTTTGACAATGGCCTTTTGTAAACTTTCAATTTGTGCCCATTAACAAATAAAGGAATGGCCTCTGCATCTATGATTCTGATATGCATTGAACCATTATCATGACATTTCTCAATGACATAAGGCCCTAACCATCTAGTCCTTAACTTTCCCTTGAAGTATTTATATCTGGAATCATATAACAAAGCCCAATCAACTTTTTGAAATTGCTTGTCCTTGATGTTCTTGTCATGCTAGATATTCCTTTGAATTTGAGTTACCTCTGTGTGTAGGAGTGCCTGCATTCTAAACTCATCTAACTGGATCAATCTTTCTTTTTGTACACTACTAAGATCTAGATCTAGTTGGGTTTCCATCCTCAATGTATTGTACTCAAATTCGATGGACAACACGGCCTTTTTCAGTGGTGGTATTCTAGGTGGTATTGTAGGCCTTGGTGGCCTCAACTAGTCTATCTACCCAATCTTTTATGTTGTTTCTAACCACTTTGGTCAGGATGCCCTCCAGTGCTCTGTTGGTTACCTCCACTTGCCCATTAGCTTGTGGGTTATAGGAAGTGGATTTCCTATGCTTGATCTTGTGTTGGATTAACAAGTCTTCAATCATGTTGGATGTAAATTGGTTGCCTTGATCAGTGACTAGTTCTCTAGGGTGCCCAAACTTGTAAAAGAAATTTTCCCTTAAGAACTTAGCCACCTTCTCCTCTTTTGCTACCTTGATTGCTTAGTCTCAACCCACTTAGTTAGATAGTCTATGTACATAATGATTTACTGCTTCTTATTCGAAGGAGGGTCAATAGGTCCAATGAAATCCATGTCCCACTTGTCAAATGGCTCGAAAGTCACTTGAGGTTGTAGAGACATTTCATCCTTTGGAGTAGTATTTCCCATCCTTTGGCACCAATCACACTGACTAGTATATATTTTCACATCTTGATGAAGAGTGGGGCCAATAATAACTAGCTTGTAACACCTTGAATGTTGTCCTCTTTGCTGCCAAGTGACTTCCACAAGGCCCATCATGACAGGCTAGAAGGATGTCAAAGACTTCCTTCTCCCTAACACATCTTCTCAAAATTTGATCGGTCCTATTTTGAAGTGGTTGCCCCCAATCCAAGTGAATGGGGCGTTCTTCCTCACAATCTTGCTTTTCTCTTTGGAGGAAAAATTCGGTGGAAACTGTGTAGATACCAAATAGTTTTCTATGTCAACAAACCATGGAGAGAGAACTGAAATGGTGAACAAGTATTAATCTGGTAACTGATCATCAACCATTCTTTCCTCACCTGCAGGCAAAGTTAATCTCGACAAAAAATCTGCAACAACATTTTCCTTGCTAGGCTTATCAATAATAGCTAGATCAAACTGTTGTAATAAAGTAACCATCTAGTAATCCGGGCATTCACATCAAGTTTATTCATTAAATATTTGATTGCAGCATGGTCATTATGTATAGATGTTTGATAACCTATGATGTAATGCCTAAATTTGTTCAATGAATACACAACAACCAGGAGCTCCTTTTCGATCACTGTGTAGTTTAGTTTGGCCTTTGACAGATTATTACTGATAAAGTAAATGGCATAAGGAAATTTTTCATCTATCTGGCCTAGAGCTGCTCCTGCAACTTTCTGTGAGGCATCAGCATGTATATGAAAAAAAGGGCCCAATTTGGGCCTCGCAAAATTAGTGTAGTGGTTAACTTGTCCTTGAGGGTGTCTAGGGCCTCTTGATAGCTTTTTGACCATACAAACTTAGGGTCTTTGGCCAACAACCCAAATAAAGGGGAAGCTAACTTGTTGAAGTCTTTTATAAACCTTTGATAGTATACAGCTAACCCTAGGAAACTTCTAACATCTCTCTGCTTTTGCGGAGGTGGGACCCTTTGGATGAAAGCAATTTTATTTGGGTCCACCTATAGTCCTTGCTAGGATATTGAATGACCTAGCACAGTCCTTGCAGTCATCAAGAACTCATATTTTTTAGGACTAAGAGATAGGTTCATTTCAATGCATTTGTTCAACATCTTATCTAAGTTGGACAGAGCCTCTTGGAAATCACATCTGTAAGGTGTAAAATCATCCATATAAATCTCTACTGCATCATGGACTAACTCGGCATAGATACTCAAGACTGCTCTTTGGAAAGTGGCAAGAGCAATGCATAGGCCAAAATGAAGGACCATATATGCAAATGTATCCCAAGGACAAGTGAAGGTGGTTTTATCCTAGTCTTTCGGGCTAATTAGGATTTGATTGTACCTGCTGAATCCATCTAGGAAAGAGAAAAACTTTTTCCCTGCCAAGCCATCTAGCACTTGGTTAATGAAAGGTAGAGGGAAATGGTCCTTCTTTGTGGCTTTGTTTAATTCTCTATAATCGACACAAATCCTCCATTTACCATTTTCTTTGGAACCAACACCAAAGGAGAGATCCACTCACTATCTGAAATAGGGTAAATGAATCCTACATCTAGCATATTTTGCATTTCTTCTTTGACTATATTTTTGAGAGTTGGATTCATCCTCCTTTGGGGTTGTTAGACTGGTTTGCAACCTTCTTTGATATAAATGTGGTGAGTACACACCGAGGGGGGTACTCCCTTCATTTCTTTGTAACTCCAAGAAAAGGCATCTAGGTGTTCCTTTAGCATGTTGCACAACTTTTATTCTTAGTGAACAGAAAGAGATGGGTTTATCTTCAAAGTTCTCTCAAGGCCAAATTCTATGGTTTTAAAACGGATAGGGTTGGAATCGGCTAAGCATAGATCAATCTAATGGTTTTTATGGGTTTCCTTTACTACTTCTTCTAAGGACAATGTACTAGGAGTTTGAATTTGGAGTATGTGTTCAATCAAATCATCTTCATCCGGTTGTCCCCCTTCCTTGGTTGTTTCTAAGGTATAGAGTTAGGTAGAATAAACTTCATCTTCTTCCTCCTCTTCCAACTATAAAGGTAAGCCATTTTCTAGAGATGGCTAAGTAGGAGGATATAGGACTAACTTCTTGGACATATGCCCATTCTTGATATTCATATTTCTAGCCCTGCAGCTAATGTACGCATCATCAGTGGCTAGCCAGGGCCTCCCAAGGATGAGAGGATAACCAGTAAGCTTGGCCTTGGGCTAGAGAACTAGAAAATCTATAGGGTATTCCCAAGAGTTAATGGAGACCGTCATATCCTCCACAATCTCCTTGGGGGTCACTGTGGAGTCGTCTGCAAGTTGTAGGACTGTTTTGGTCTTTCTCAATGAACCTTGGAGGTTGAGCTTGAGCATGGTGTCCTTGGTCATCACATTAATGGTAGCGCCAAGATCAATCAAAGTGTGTGGGACAATGGTGCCATTGATGTGCACATCTACTACCGGGCTTCCAGGGTCCAAATACTTTGGACATATTACCTACCCCAACATTAAGTCGGATAACTGTCCAAAGACATTAATGGTAGGGGCATCTCTTATTCACTTCCCTGGATGCTTGAATAAATTCTCCTTGATCAACTTGTTGTAAATAGGCACATATTTTATAGCTTGGGGAAGTGGAATTTTGACACATAGATTTTTCAATTGTCCCAGAAGTTTAGTCTGTTCTGGGATAGGCTAGAGTGGTTGGGTAAATCTCTCAGGAAAGGTTGGTGGATTTACTTTAGGCATGCTTTCTGATATTTCTTCATCAACCTCCCTAAGTGGAGGTAGAGGTTGGTTGTCCAGGAGCACTCTCCCATATCTCAAGTTGATTTCCTGAATTTCCACAACATAAGCTGGATAGGATGTCTCTCCACTGTATACTGGATGTGCCTATTTGTTGTTCAGGTTCAGATTTGGTTGGGCAGGCATCTCGGGTTGTTTAGGTGGAGCAGAGTGTAAAAGTTGTGGTTGAGAAGGTGGTGAAGGCAATAAATTTGTAGCATTGTTGTATGTGGGCCTCCACCCCTAGGGAAATGCATTCCAATGAGGTTGTTGCAGAGCATATGGTTGAAATGATTGGTTGGTTCGTTGCGAATGATAATGAGGTGCAAAGGACCAAGGAGGAGGTGTATACTAGGAAGGATGAGCAGGGGCCCCCCAAGAGGGAATGGATGTGGTCTAGTTGGGGTTGTAATATGCATGGGATGACCCTTGCATGCCCTCTGGTATGTCCTAATCCCATGGGATCTCCTTTGGTTTATGTAGCAGAGTTGTTCAGTTACCCCTTCAGCTTCATGATATACATCTTTTAGTCCAGGTAGAGAAGGGCACTTGTCTGTGGAGTGGTTTTCTTCACAGACTGAGTAGATTTCAATTGAATTCAATGGACATTCATTCCTAGGGTGCCTTCTGGTGCATCTAGGGCAGAAAATGGCTAAGGCTCTCTCTGCTTCTTCCCGCTTTCTCTTAATGTGCATAGTGTCCATCTGTAGGGCAATGGTTTGCAACATCTCACTCTTGAAGTCCTCCAACATGTTTCGAATTTCACCCTCGATGGATGCATTGGAAGAGGATGGACTAACCATAGGTTGACTACCCCTACCCTTTTTCCTAGCTGCCCTAGAATGGTTTCTAAAGACAACCTTGATATCATCATAGGGTAACTGGCAGATGTCCCCTCCTGCTAACAAGTTTAGGGTATCCAAAAGATATTCCCTTACTCCTCTAAGTAGGAATAGCTTCAGTGACCCAGGGTCAAGTGTGCACCTGGTCCTTTTGTAGCTAAGCTGGAATCTTTCTTCATAATCTTCTAGGGATTCATCATGCCCTAAGGTCATCCTAAAATTTCCTCTTTAGTGTCTTTAGACCTATAGTAGTCCTGATACTTGTTTTTGAAGGCTTGATGCATCTGATCCCAAGTTGTGATGATATCCCTGGGTAAACCCACGAACCAGCTCAAAGTTGCATCCTTGAGAGTGGATGGAAATAGTTTCAACTTCTTCTCATCATTGGTGTTACTAATCATAAATTCGGCATATGACAACAAATTCAAATAAGAAAGTGTATGGATATTCTGTGGTCAGGCCATGGAAATGAGGAAGGGTAAGGGGCTTATATTCTTCATCTTAGTATCCCCATTGGTTTCCCTGATGGGAAAGGCACCCTCAACGCTTTCTCTATTTCCTATGTCATATATATTTTCATCCACTCAATCAGTAGGAATGGGTTATTCTTCTTCTTCTTCCCCTGTAGGTTCTTCAAATATTTCAGGTTTCTCACCTAAGGTTCCTCCAATTCATAGCCACCAAAGAAGAGGGAAGGTTGGTTGTTTGAAGCAATGGGCATATTTTGCAAAAATTTCCCTAAGTTATCCCTTTTCCTACAAGGCATGAAAGAAAAAAAAATTGTTTGTTTTTTATTTTTCTTTTTCAAACTTTGAAAGTGATTGCAGAATTGAAATTGCAGGTTGAATGAATCTAACTGACTGAATGAAAACTACTACTTGAATGAAATCTTACTTGTAGAATGGAAAGAAAAGCAAAGAATGCAGAATGGAAAAGAAAGAAAATAAATTACTCTTGCAGAAATGAAACAACTAGCAGAATATCATAAACAACAAATGGAAGAAACAAAAGTAGTAATCACATATTACTCAGACACCTGCCCGGCAACGGTGCCAAAAAGTGATGAGCACCAGTATTGCAGCAACAATGTTGCAACTCCTGGGGTCCATACAAACTTGGAGGTGATAGTGTTGTTCACACAAGTAAAAGTGATGGTTCTGCCCTTTTGTCACTGTTCAACTGGCGAGAGACCACTAGGGTTTTTCAATCCAGACTTCTATGGATTTAGAAGAAGCTTGATTTCTAATGAGGGAAAGAGAAATCTACTCTAAGAGAAAGCTTATCTACTAAAATAAGGAAAAGGAATAAAATCCAATGCTAAAATCACGCCATTTTCTAACTAACTGCTAAGAGACTATGCTTTAGAAAGAATGTTAAGTTAACATGTATGAAACTCTATTTTCTTAAGCATGCAAGTTCAAAACATCAAACATTAGTGTTACACAGTAAAAGGTCACTGCCATCATGTCAGTCTCCCTACTGTGTTGTGAAACCACATTCACCTATGCTCATGCTCCTCAAAATGGCTAAAAAACCCTCTTTGCCTAAGTTAAATGAATCATCGCGTCTGTTATTCAAATAACCGTGCTGATAGGCGGAGTCCAGTGTACCTGATGCGCTGCCAGCGCGGAAGCACACGTCTTTCCCGCGCTGGCCCCATTTTATGGACAGCGCACCCACCGTTTGTCCCGTTGAGCGCTGACCAGAACTCCTCTGTAGTTGGTCTGCGATGTCAGCGCGCCAGCCCAGTGTTTCACCCGCGTTGATCTTGTTTGGGCGAATTTGTTCTAACAACCAACCTTCCAGATCCCTCCAGACTTGGTTGTTAGCATTGTTGAGGTCGCCATCCTTTCTCTGGCATGTCTTTTCGACTGACCATCCACTTATTTTGGGGGAAAGCTCATCCTTTACCCATTCATGGAGACTCCTTCTCCTTTATAAGCCTCCTCCATTGCCCATGAGCAGCTAGTTTTGAATATATAGACTCTGATTGAGGAATTCTTAGTGCATTAGTGCTGCTCTTTGTAGGCATTTGGTGTGTTGTGTGAGGATTGCTTTGAGCTTGAGGAAGGTCATGAGCTTATTGCCTTGTATGTGAGAGAGAGACCTCTTTGACTTGGGAGATTTGCTTCAAAGGTGAATGCTTGGAAGATATGCTGGCTGGACCCCCTAGATAAGGACTTAGCATCAGGACTTCGGTTGTACCTTACTCTATTTTCTGATTGATAAAGATAGATGACTACTCTTATGGTTCCATTTCCATTTGTCCTATGAATGATTAATGTAAATTGTATCCTTCCTGACTGATACATAGTTGTTGTTAGTAGATTTTATGCTCTTGTTTTCTCTCTTTTGCTTGTGCAGGTGTTCGTCCGCGAGGATAGCGGAGAATTGTGATCGGCTGGAGCGAAGGAGG
>APFE031529911.1:12642-43492 GCA_000404065.3 Pinus taeda | reverse complement strand
TTCAGGTAAATCATCTAAGTTTGTGGAAGTCAAAATTACCTTAGGTCTCCCTATGATAGCAAAATGCATGTCTTCACCTTTTCCAACCTCTTGCAACAACTTCTTTCCACTCATCAGCATAACACTGTTTCCAGGTTCTCCTTTGTCAGCTTCATCCTTCAATGGCAGCAGTGTATGTTTATTTCCATCTTTCTCTAGAGTATAAGTATTTTTCCTCCCATCATGAATAGATTTCCGATAAAACTGCCAAGGTCTTCCCAGCAAGACATGGCATACATCAATTGGCATTACATCACACAATATCACATCTTTATAAGTACCAATCTGTATCTCTACCTTGCATTGCTCTGTCACAATTATCTGATGTCCTTTGTGCAACCATGAAACTTTGTAAGGAGTAGGGTGCAATGTCTTCACTAATCCTAGCTTGTCCACCATCTCTGTAGAAACAAGGTTATCGGTGCTTCCACTATCAATTATCACTTCACAACATTTACCTTTGGATTTGCATGTAGTTCTGAATAAACTCTTCCTCTGAGCTGGTTCTCTAATCTCTTTCTCTGTCTTACGCAATGCCCTTTTCAACAACAGGGATTCTCCTACTTCAGGGGATTATTCCTTTTCTGTAATTTGAGTTTTTTCTTCCTCCGCCTTAGCCACATTCACATTCCTCTGACTTGTTGTCTTATTATGAGGACAATCCCATGAGCCATGTCCCCATTCTCCACATATGTAACACCGAATATCTCTTCCTCGACCTCTTCCTCTGGGTGCAAATATTCCTTTATTAAAATCTCCACTCTGTGGTGGTCTACTACTTGAACTTCTTGCTTCATTCTGATGTTGTTGAACCCTTTCTCTGGTAGTTCCTCTACCTCTTACTGAACTTTTCCCTCTATTCCTCAGATTTTGTTTTCTCAACATCTCTTCTACCTTGAAACCTACTTGATAGGCATCTTCAATGGTCTTCAGACTCAACAATTTGATTTCATCCTGTATGTCATATCCTAATCCATTGATATATCTAGCTACCTTCTCCATGTCATCCTCTGCATGTCCTTCTCTAATACTCAATCTTTAAAACTCTTTTGTATATTCTTTAACAGACATTCCTTTTTGCCTTAAATTCTGTAACTATTTGAAAAGATTTAACTGATAATATTTTGGCATAAATTTAGCTTTCATTTTACTCACCATTTTTTCTGATTGCTTGATCTTGGACTTTCCTTTTCTTGTTCTGGATGTTTGTAGTTCATCCCACCAAATAGCTACATGATCCTTCAATCCGGTATCTGCAAATTTCACCTTCTTTTTGTCATTGACCTCCTCATAGTCAAAATATTTGTCCAATGAACTGATCCAATCCATTAGCTCTTCTGCATTGAGACTCCCTTCATGTTATAGCTCCAATTCTCACCCTTGAAATTTTTGATGTTTCATTTATGGCCTAGGGCAACCCCTCCTTCTAGACCTAGTCCAAATACTTAGAAAATAGTGTTTTACTCCATATACGCGACATTGCCCTGAGCTAAACGCATGTGTACGCAGGTCTAAGTATACCCAACCCACGTATATGTCTTAAAACACTTAAAAAAATTAAATCTCCTTAATTACGGGTGGAGATCACAGGTTTTACCTATTGATTACCTATTAATGCCCGTGGCCTAAATGTTCCCAACGAATTCCCAACTAAAAAACTACTTTGGGAGAGGTATAAAAAGGCTTCAATGGGAAATCCAAAGGGAGGAGAGAATAGAGAGAATTACTCTGCAGAGATTATCCCTGATTAGCTCTGAAGATCCTTGTGCTTCAAGAACTCCCCCCACTACAGAAACCCTTGTTTCCTTGAGTTATGATGTCATTTCACTAGTTGAGATATCCTTGTGTGAGTCATGGAAGGAGCCTTTTGAAGACTTGGGATTGGACGGAACTGGAGGACGCTTCCACTTGGAGCAAGCAAGAGGAAGATTTAGGTGATATCATTCCTTGCCTTGTTTTAGTTATCTACAATAAAGAAACATTTGCCTTGTTCCCGAAATCAATCTTCTTCATGCTTATGATGTTATTGTTATGGTTTGCATATGTATAATTATTTCAATGTATAACTAACCACCTTTCAATAAGTTATGAAGTTGATTTCTATATGATACTTTGTATATATATGGCTATGATCCTTTGAATTGGTTGTTTTGCAGGTTTAAGGATCGAGAGGAACTCCAAGAGGGTTTGGACCCTGGCTAGATCTACCCGAATGAAGGACCCCCAAGTGCACCTTTCTTCACGTAGTTTTCTTATTTAAGTATCATGGTTGTGTGGAATGCTTATTTTTCACTGTAGATATCCCCCGCTCTGATAGGGTATTGACCCAAAACCCTAGGGTACTTTGTCCCTCAACAAAATTGGCGACTCCGCTGGGGACAACAGTATTGTTGTTCCTAGTTTGGGTTAATTTAAGCCAATCAAGGCTCAGCCATTGATTTTCTTGTTGTAACTGAATTGTCTGTTCCTGTAGGAACTCAGACTCTAAGTCTGAGCAGTTTCTTCAGACCTATTTTTTTCTTTTTCTTGTGAACTGTTATATACGCAGTTTTTTCAGGTTATAGTAGCGTATGTACGCAAGTTTCCCAATATGAACCCACATATACACAGGTTTCTTTGGGCTGAATCACATATACACGCAACTGCGTATTGACACAGTCATGTATACCCTAATTTTCCAAGATTTTTGCAAATCTTTCTTTTTCATAAGATTTGTTTGCTGGTCTGAGTGTTTCCTGAGCAGTCAAGTTTGATTGTGAGTCTTTGGTTTTGCAACAAGTTTCTGGTTTCAAATTCTCTCATGTTGTGGAAAGTTTTGGTCTTGTTTTGTTTTGTTGCAAGTGTCATCATTTGCATTTGAGCACATGAGATCTCTTTCTGAGAATCTTGGTTGTTTCTGGTCTTTGAGAGCAGAGAGATTGGTTTCAATCTTTGTGGCAAACTTTATCTTTGTGATCTTCTTGCTTTGTGTCAAAACTGCATCTTGTGGCCATTTGCTTTTCTCACTTTTTGAAAGTTGTTGAGTGACGATTTTGAAAGTTGTCTTCCTTGGTCTTTTGATCATTGTCACCAAGCTCTTTTTGCTGCTTTTTGGTCATTCGGGGTATCTTGAAACACCTATTTTGTTGAGTTTTCGCCCATTTTGAGTTGATAACTTGCAAAGTGTTTTGTTGCCTATTTTTCGGTCTTAAAGTTTTCAATAGTGTTTGGAGCGCTTTTGAAAAGTTGTTTATGTTTTTGTGAAAAAGAAAACTCCTTTGAAACTTGGTTTTTGCTTTCTTTTGCCTTGTTTTGATTTGGTTTCTTTTTGCAAATGAAAGTGCATTTTGTTTGTCTTGAGATTTGCTTTTAGTGTTTAGACGAAAATTTGCATTAGAAACTTATATTCTATCTAAACATCAAAGTGGCTAATTAGAAGTGATAAACAAATTACTTTCATTCTTTGTTTTAGAATAATCTTAAGTTTTTTGCATCAGCATATACTTATTGCATTAGTATAGTTTGTGCATCTTTTAGGGCATCCAATAGTTTTTGTTAGTTTTTGTGAGTGTGAAGCTTGTTGAAAAGAAAAGAAAAATTGATTGCTTTCTTAGAAGTTCCTTAGAACCTGGTAGAAATTTCTTTCATTGAAGAATGAAACAAGTGCATTTGCATATAGTTTGGTTTTTATTAATTTCTTTTGCATCAAAAAACACCACAAGTTTCATTTCCGTTTATCCCTTGACTTAAGAACAACCCATTTAAAAACAAGCACTAATTAAAATATACTAGAACTTTTTTATATTGTCAATTTAGACACACCAACAAGTTTTAGGATATTTTAGGGCCTTGGAATAGGTGTGTGGAGAGAAAAATCTCCAAGGCCATTTTAAACTGTCAAACATAGAAGTCTGAATAACGAGTGCAAATCCAATAGCATTAGGGAGACCAGGAAAGCTCCGGACCTGGGAGTTAAGCACAATGGTTTTTTATGATAAGGAAGAGAGATAACCCCTCTCCTACTTGTCGGATCTAACCTCAAGACTGTTCTGCCTCGCTTTTGACACGAGTTGGTAACCTTAGTTGCTTTTCCTAGGAATCTACACAGGTGGTTGCGGAGGGGAAAAATGTGGCACCTGAGATCGATGTTGTATCACTCTCAGCAGTACTTCTATAGGGCACCCTTGTGAAGCTTGGGGGCTTGCACCGGCACAGGCTATTGTCTGGAGGTCAATGTAACTTCCTCGAATACCTTCGCTAGTAGGCCTAGGCCATCATTATCCTAGACTCTCTTTGGAAGGCCCCTACTTCACTTTCTTGTATTTTGGTGTCCGGTCTTCATTACCCGGAGTGGAAATACTTGAAAGCTGTTTGACTGGCTGATATCTTTTGGGGACATTTTTAGAGTGTGCTATGTGCTCTTAGTTGGCCTAGCTTTCATTTTTTCTTGAGTCTTTAATTAGATCTTAATAAAAAAGTCAAAGTGGCTGACCAGTTGCCTAGACGGTCTTGAAGACGTCGTGGTCTTTCACCACCAAGTTTAGAGCCTTCTCCTAGAAGGCGCAAAGGTAATCCTTCCAGTGGGTTTCATCCCATGGCAGCCGATGCATCAGGGATTGATCCGCCCACTGGGGGCATTAGTGTTGAGGATAGGCCTAGTACCTCTACAGAACTAGAGAGGAACACTCCAGGTCTTTCTCGAGTTCTCTTTCAATCGGAAGATAACATTGAGGTAGAATAATTCCCAGAGTCGTTAGTGGCTTCAAATTCTCCTCTACCTTCTAATTATCCAGACGTATTACAATACATTGGGACTCTGACTCATAGACCGTCAAGTCCAGGTCATATCACGCACTTATCTTCGATGACCACCACTAGAAGCATGGCTTCTACTATGAGTGCTACAACCATGCATACTCCAACATCAGTACAAGGGAGAGGAACTATTTCCATCCCCTCTACATCCTTATTTGGGTCTTTTTCTAGCACATCATTAGTTGGGTCTACCTCCATTCCTTCTACCATTGGAAATTCCCAAGCCAATGCATCTAGTTCTGGATTTTTCCCGTTTGGCACCCATTCACAGGGTATTCCATTAGTTCCATTTAGTTCCTCCACATCCATGATGGGTGGGTCGGCTTCATTTCAGAGTTTTCCTTTTGGAAGTGGTCATATACCACATTCCAACGCGATGATAGGATCTATGCCTTTTTCTTCTACAGGTCAAGGCAGTAATCCCTTTAAAGGTTGGACTAACCCTGCAGTTAGTGGCATAGGAACTGGGAATCCATTTTTCGGCCAACAAGGGAATAGGCCATACTCCACAATTAGTTCGTTTCAAAGTATTCCTCCCTTAGCTTCTGCTTGGAATCCTTATCAAGGGTTATCAACTCTTTATAATGCTTTAGGAGGGAACTTCGGTGGTTATGGAGGTCTTTCGGCTGAAGTTGGTCAAACTCTGAATTTTGCTGGGCCACAAGGGTCACCTTTTTGTTCAGCAGGTTCTGCTAGTTACTTTGGGTAGCCTGGTGCCTTTCAAAATCCAGGCCAATCTTTTCATAACTTTGGGAACTCTGCCTAGTCTGGGTGGAATCCCCAAGGTCCTCCTAAGCTTCCTTTTTTGGCAATGTTAAATTTGCCAGATCTCATGAAATTGACAAATGATCCAATCAGATGCAATCCGGCCTGGCCTCCAATCCCAACCAAACTCCCATCGGACATTCCAAAGTTCGAGGGGAAGGGCATCAAAGACCCAAGTGACCATGTAACTACATTCCATATGTGGTGCTCATCAAACTCCCTCATCGAGGACTCGAATACGCTGAGACTTTTTCAACGCACCTTAACTGGCAATGCGGCTAAGTGGTATATAGAGTTGCCAGGGGGAAGCTTTACATCTTTCACCGATTTGGCTAATATTTTCCTAAACCATTTCTAGTTTCCCATCCTTTATGATGCTGGAACTGAACTTCTGGCCAATTTTCGTCAGGATACGACAACTCACATTTCTGATCATATTCAGGAATGGAGACGAAGAAAGAGGCTCATTAAAGCCGAAATTCCTCTTGAGTACTATCTCGAATGGTTTTTTAAATCCTTACAACCTGAGATCTCTAAGGATGTCTCTTTTTCCAGAGTCTATTCTAAAGAGCAAGCTATTTTTCGGGCCCAACAATTAGAATTAATTTACTCTCAGTCTAGGATTCTCCAAAAAATCTTGCCTAACGCTCCTAGGACTAAGGTTGATATAGCCAAGTCAAAGCCAGGTCCCCATGCAGACAGTATTGTTGGATCCATAGACACCAATGCAGTGAACCTGTTGAGTCAATTGCAGTAGTTGTCTTTACAAACTGCTCCTACTGATCAGGTCACATCGTCTAACCCTTCGCCTTCTCAACCCTCTTCCATTAACGTTGTCCAATCTGATAACCCCAAAGGAAATCAAAATTCCAATGGTAAGAAGGAAGGACGAGGTAAGAAGAAGAGTCAAGATGGGAAGGCTGACGCAAATAAACTTGGCAATAATGCTAGTGGGGGTGGAAATGAGTCTAGAAAGAAAGTTAAGTTTCCATGCAAGCTATGCAATGGAGACCATTGACTCATCTCTGCCCAAAAATTCAAGATGCTCAGTGCTTGTTAGGGCAGCAAGGGACTTCTAGCTCTCAAGCTTTGTTAACAAACCCTTTTCCCCAAGGGCAGAAGCTGCTTGCTGGCACGAATTCAAATCCCGGTACCTCTTCTTGGGGCAACCAGGAAGGGGATAAATCATCAAATGTTTTCATGATGGGTTCTAACATTAACATGGCCACTCAGTCATGTGATTATGGTGAAACTGAAACATCCAAGGATAAATCTACTCCCGGAACTACCGACCCACTTCATATTGAGCAACCCTCTGTCGAGACTATACCAGGGATACTAAAAGGTTCTGCTAAATGCGTGACTATCAATCCTAATGCTAGGTCTGCCCAGAATTACTCCATTGTTAAGGATCTAGCTCAGAGTCCATGCGCTATGTCCACTTTAGAAGTTCTCCAGTCATGCCCTGCTCAACGAAGTGCTTTTCTTTCAGCGATAGGGGCAGTTGATCCAAATAATTCATTAGTGCTCACTTTCGACATGCTTAATGTCAAAAAGTGATGCCCTCATCATATGGCTTTTCAAATCAAGTCTACTTACCAGAAAATTAACATTTTTCGAACCATTATTGATGAAGGAGCTTCCATGTGCATCATGTCGATGTCATGTTGGAAGGCCATTGGATCGCTTTCGGTTGTTCCTTCACCTACTCTCCTGACAGCATTTGATAGGCATTCTCACCAACTGCATGGGATTATCCCAAACTTTCCTATATGTGTTGGAGGAAAGGTCGTTAATATCGAAGTAAAAGTCATTGATGCTAACCTATATTACAATCTCCTCTTAGGAAGGAACTGGATCTACGAAATGGATGCCATTGTTTCGACTCTGTTTCATGTCATTTTCTTTCCTCATGAGCGGAAAATTGTTAAGGTTGATCAATTGGATTATTCTCCAGTTGATCCTCAAGAAACTTCAGACTCTATTGTTCCCTTAGTGGATAACCCTCATCTACGTGTTGAGAATCTGGGAGTTGGGATGTATTCTTCATTGATGGGTACGTTTGATTTTCCCCCTGCTATTGCTAGAATCAATGTCATTTCATTATCCAAAGAGTCTTCATGGGAAGAGTTATTCCGAACTCATTATTTTTCAGACCCTTGGAACTTGCTTATGCCTACGAACACATTAGATGAAGGAAAAGTTGGTGGAATGGAATTTCCTATGTCTACAATAGAGCTTAGATATCAGGTTATCATCAACTCTGCAGACAACCATCCTACTCCTTTCTCTGAGAAGGAGTTAGATGGCAATGTGGCCCCAGCTTGGACCCTTGATTCTACCTCCGCTATGGACTGCTTACATAGAGTTTTACCATCCGAGGAAGCAATATTAGAAGTAATGATGGGTGTAGATCGACCTTGGGAAGACTTATACCATCGTTCATATTTTCTTCCTCCGTTGCAGGAAGTCGAATCTAGGTTCTCCGAACCCAAATTTGATCGAGAATATCTTCATTGGAGCCGAATGTTCCCCTGAAGAAATTCAAATTTACACTGACCTTTTTAAGGAGTTTCGAGATGTATTCACATGGTCTTATGAAGAAATGTCTGGCATTGATCCATCCATAGTTCAACATGAGATCAAGACGTATGAAAAAGCTAATCCGATTCATCAGAAGCTTCGGCCGGTCAATCCTAGGAAAGCAGCAACTATCAAAGCTAAAGTAGAGAAGCTGCTCAAGGCAAGTTTTATATACCCTATTCCTCTTACGGATTGGGTTTCTAATCTAGTCCCTATTGATAAAAGCAAGGAACAATCCGAGTATGCATTGATTTTAGAGACCTAAATAAAGCTTGTCCCAAAGATAATTACCCCACACCATTTATTGATCATATTATTGACAAATGTGAGGGTAATGAGATTTTCTCCTTGATGGATGGATTTTCCGATTATAATCAGATCTCTATCCGTCGTGAAGGTCAGCATAAGACAAATTTTATTTGTCCCTGGGGTACCTTTGCATACAGAAAGATGCCTTTTGGTCTTAAAAATGTTGGAGCCACCTTCCAGCAGGCCATGTCATATGTTTTCCATGACATCAAGCATATCATCGAATCATACTTGGATGATTTAGCTGCTCATTCTCGAAATAGAATCAATCATCTTAGTCATCTTTGATTGGTTTTTGAGTGATGTCGATTTTACAAGATCCGGTTGAATCCCAATAAGTGCTTTTTCACAGTTACATCTGGTCAGTTATTAGGGTTCATAGTGTCAACTGAAGGGATTCGAGTTGATCTTCAAGGTAGAGGCAATAATTCAGTTGCCTCCCCGTCCTCTATTCAACAACTTCAAAGTCTTTAGGGGAAGGCTAATTTCTTAAGAAGGTTTATAGCGAATTATGCCGAGATCACTAAAGGATTTATGCGTTTGTTGTGGAAAGGAGTTCCATTTGTATGGGACAACTTTGCACAACAATTGTTTGATGCCTTGAAAAAGGCATTAGCCTCTGCCCCGCTTTTGAGTCCACCAGATTATGGTAGGGATTTCCTTTTATAACTCACCGCTATAGAATCAACCATTGGTATGGTTCTTGTTCAGGAAGATGATGCTCTCATGGAGCATGTGATTTATTACTTGAGTCGAAGCTTGGTAGGTCCTGAACTTCACTATTCTCCTGTTGAGAAGTTGGCCTTGGCAGCTGTCCATGTTGTCCAGCGGCTCCACCATTATATCTTGCTACGTAAAACTTTTGTCTTAGTGGCAGTCAATCCATTCCAATTCGTCCTCAGTAGGTGATTGATTGGGGGAAAATACAATCGATGGATCGTCATTTTACAAGAATTTGATCTCTAGTTCTTGTCCACCAAGTCTAAAAAATCTATGGTTTTCGTGGAGTTAATTTCCGAGCTTCCTTGTGGAGAGCATATTGTTTATGAGGAGAGTTTTCTCGACAAACATCTATTCCTCATCTCTTCACAAGACCCCTAGTATGGAGATATCATTGTCTATCTCCAGACTTCGAAGTTTCCCTCTCATTTCTCTAAGGATGAACGTCGAAAGTTACGTCACCTGGCTAAGAACTATGTCATCATTGGTTATATGTTGTATCGCCAAGGGGTTGAGTAGATCCTTAGGCATTGTTTAACCTTAGAGGAAGTAGATTCTATGCTTAATGATTGCCATAATGGAGCTTGTGGTGGTCACCTTTCAAGGCTTGCTATAGCCTAATGTATCTTGCGTGCCGACTACTTTTGGCCTTCACTCTTCAAAGATTGTGTTGAAGCAGTCAAACTTTGTCATCCTTGTCAAGTCTATACTTGTAAGATGCGTGCGCATCTAGCTCCTCTTTTCCCTATTGTCAGTGTCGGTCCTTTTACTAAGTGGGGTATTGATTTTACTACTTGTAATCTGCCTTCAACAGTGAATCACAAGTACATTATAGTGGTTGTAGACTACTTCACGAAGTGGGCTTAAGCCATGCCCACTTATAAAAACGATAGTGAAACAGCGGCATTGTTCCTTTTCAATCAGATTATCTCAAGGTTTGGTATCCCGAGAGAGATTGTCACTGACCATGGCAGTCATTTCTAGAACCAACTAATGTCTGAATGGGCTCTTAAATTGGGTTTTCGGTAGGATCATTCATCTCCATATTATCCTCAGACCAATGGACAGATTGAGGCTGTGAACAAAACCCTTAAGACGATCCTGCAAAGGACGATCGACAAAAACCAGTCCAATTGGGATCTTATGTTGTATCCAGCTCTTTGGGCATACCGAACCTCGGTTAAGATTGCCACAGGTTTTACACCCTTTCAGTTAGTTTACGGATTGGAATCTATATTTCCCATTGAATGTGAAATTTCGTCCCTTAATTGGATGTTGAGCTCCTTCCCGAGACTTTGAGTCTTGAAGATTTCCTCCTTCATTTAGAACATCTCGATGAGCAGCGTCAAGATGCCACCATAATCAATGAGGCTCATAAGAAAAGGGTTAAAACTCAGTACGATAAAGTTGTTCATCCTCGAGTCTTTTCTGAAGGCGACATTGTTTTGGTCTATGACCAAGATAAAGATGCCTTGGGGGTAGGCAAGTTCAAGCTTATGTGGTACGTTCCCTTTATAATTAAACGAGTTTTATAAAAAGGGGCGTATGAGTTAGTCGATTTCGAAGGGAACAAGTTGGCGGAGCCCCGAAATGGGCTCTACCTTAAGAAGTACTTTGCTTAGTAGCTAGGCAATGGCTTCTTTGTATACTTTGTATTTTTGTACATATCTCATCAAGAGTTTTTGATATCGACACTTTTTGATCTGTTGTGGCAGGTGTTGATGGATGACTTGGTCTATTTTGGATTCACCGATGGTGCTAGTCGGCACACTCAGAACCTCGCTTCCGCAGCTTCGGTGATCTACTATCCAACTGGTCAGCTGATGGTGTCAAGGGGAGTATGCATTAGTCCTGCATCAAATAATATGGCTGAGTATACTACCATCATTAATATACTATCTGAAGCTATTTCTTATGGAATTGATTCATTAGTAGTATATCTTGATTCGCAGATGATAGTGTCTCAATTGAACAACATTTATCAGGTTAGGGATCCATATTTATATCACCAATATTTAAGAGTGAGGTTATTGCAAAGATCATTTACTTATATTAATTATTTGCATATTCCAAGATCTCATAATTGGTTATCAGATTCTATTGCTAATCAAGCTTTAGATTGGCACATTATTCATTCATCATCATAAAATAATCAAGCATAAAAAATTTGAAACTGTATACATACATACATATATATATATATATTTATAATATAAAATATATAATATATATATATATTATATATATAATATATATATATATTATATATATATATATCATAAAGTATCCTAGGTGTACATAAGTGTGTCCAAAATAATATACAAAAATTGGGTCTCAAATGCCCATAATCATGTCCAGTACATCTAATGCCCCAGCTCAGGATGAGCGGCTAAATAGGCGACCACTGCTTTGGCCACATGCCTAAGAGTCTGAACCCAATCCCGTGTCATTCCAACCACGTGACATTGCATGTCTATAGGGAGATCCTCTATAGCCTCCATCAATACTCAGTGAGTTAATCTCACCAAGTGTCGCTAAACTGTGTGTAGGAGCCGCTCTGTATCGGCAACCGCCTCTTCAGCGCCTCGGTTGTGACATCCATGCTGTGGGAATCCATCTGGTCGTACTAGCCCAATATCTGGAATATGATCATCACATTAGTCATTTGAATCCCATCAAAAATATTTTTTAAGTTCATTTTTATATTTTAAAAATCATAAAAATCATAAAATCATAAGATATTTGTTACCTATATCGACCCATGCCACGACTGGTGGTAATGCTAGATTAAGATCTCCTCGGAAGTCCAAGCCAGCATAAGGGTAATCATCCATTGCGATGATCTGATCCTCCCACCAGGAGAAGGAATCATCATCAAAAGCAGTCTGTGGTACGTCCCCACCTCCTAGTAGTTTCATCAGATCAACCCACCTGCCCATCCGTGTATCTCACAGGCTACTGAACGAAACTAGTACTCTAAGGCGTAGTGCTAGGACCTTCTCAAAGAAGAAAGAGCACAAAATTGTTCCATACCCAAAGTTTTTGGTCTGGCCCTTTTGATAGATGTTACCTGGCTCTTGAAGTTGGTTAGAAGAGGAGTACACCAATCAAATACTATGGTGAGACAGTCTACCACCAAGCTCATGGCCAGTCATGAAGCCTGGTGTAAAGAGGTTGATCCATTCACTTTGGCTATAGTGAACAGGATGATCCTCAATGACAAGCTCTCTACATGCTTGATTGGAATTTGGCTTCCAATCTTCTCTAGATGGCCTGGGTAGTATATATGCACATAGTCCTCGATAGAGAGACTAGCTCGTGATCGGACCGTAGAATGTACTACCTCTCCCCTCCGGGAAGGGCTCGTGATAAAATATATATCCTCAATCTCTATCCTTAGTGGCATTTGATCAATCATGAATGAGTCATCCTTGATGCTCCAGTAGTGAATGAGCATTTCTAGCAAGCGAGTATTTGCCTTCATATTTGGCATTTTGATGAATTTTAGCAAACCGCATCCTCTTAAGGCATCCAAGGCCCGTGGATCATTCATGACCTCATCATCAATAGTGGAATGCTCCCTTTCCCTCTAGGTGATTGGCATCTTGAGAAAAAATAAGTTTGGACCGTTAATTTTTTGTTTTGAAATGTAAACGGTGTATACACTAGTATGTTTTATAAACAATCGCGTTTAGGGCCTACATATGTGCAAGTTCCATATATCCAACCCGCATATATGCCACGAAATTTTTTTTGACATAAATTCAACGGTGAAATCTTAATTAAATTTCTTAAAACCAATCACAAATGAATGCAAGACAAGTTTGGGGGTTACCTGATGATTTTGGGAAGATTTGAATGGTCAATTTTGGTAAAAGGAAAGATTGCTTCTTTTTCACCACTCCTTGTGCTCTCAACTCAAACGGTAACAATGGTGAGTCAAAAAACTATTTTATAAGCTTTGAAAATGTCAATTTTTTTCAAAACTTGATTTTGTTTTGTCTCATGTATATTTTATCTTGGGAGCTTGGAATGTTGAGAATGGTTGTTTTTTCAGGGAATTTTGGATGGTTTTTCAACAGTTTTGAGTGAGTTCCATGACTACTGACCCGTCATGGTAGGTATCGTTTTCTCACTGGCATATAGGTTAGGGAATCCATTCTTCCATTGCATTTTTCATAACTAGCCTCCATCTACCGATATACTTGCCATATGGTCAATCCCATCGTGTCATCATTAGCAAAATAACTTCAATCACCGATTTTTAAACTTTGACACGACAATAGATCCATCCTTTTCACGGGCATCGTAGTTAGCACCTCACTAACATTGGTTGCCCATGCTGCTTCATTGAGTAGGCTCGGGAGTCCTCTATAGTCCCGCCATGACTTTTGCGTTGAAGACTCATTCCTCTTTGCTTCTTCACTTTGTTCTGGCCTGATACCCTAGAGGCTCCTTCATGTTGAGTTGTACTACTACATTGCATATTGAATAATTGCACCTTTTGGCCTTTAGTCGGCTTCACTTGGGCTCATGTTTAAGCCAACTTTTGACCATAACGTCTGAAAAATAAAACTTGCATCCCCTTGAATTCTGCAACTTGACACCCTATGACCCATGGAAGGAACACACCTTTGAGTGTCTTTGACCAGTTTTCACCTCCCTACATTGAGCATAGGATTGTTCCAATCCCAGGAACTAGATCATCTGTTTCAGCGACACTCGTTCTTTCCACTGTACTATAGAATTCTTTTAATCTTTTTCCAACTTAAAGAAAAAGACAAAAAAAATTATATATTCCAAAAAAAGAGTGGGAATGAGACAAAATTTCCACTTATTGTTGGCAGCTAGAGTCAGTCGTGTCACCCTTGAAGAAAGCACTCAAAACAAAGTCTCCTCCATTTGGGTGTGATTTAGTTTGACTTAGGTATGCCTTAACCTTGTTATTGAGTTAGTCCTCCTCCGATTGGTTATCTCTTCCATTCATATGGAGCGTTCGTTCATGCCTCCTGCATGACAAGATTATATAGAGTTATCATATTCTACCACACGGTCTTCATTGAGTCGTGCTTTTGTTCAAGGGAAGTAAGCCTGATTCGGCCTCTCTACGGTGTCTCTTGACTCATTTTTCAATCAGCCATCCCTGGTTGTCAGTGTCTTGTCTATCATCATATCAATTCTATTGGTCCTTTACTCGTGCTGGTTTGAGAAGGTCTCCATTGACTTCTTGTTGGCGGGTCTTGTCCTTATCGACGATGACATCTTGCTCTGAGGACAGGCCTAGAGCCACACCCTATCCCTATTTTCATTATTGATAGGTCAGCTTGTGCTCAACATCGATTAGTATCATGGGTCTTTGACTGAGTGGTTTCCCTTGTGTTCAACGTTAGCTTACATTATCACACATTGGGATTCGTGCAATACCTTGATTTCCCTTTGACCCTATTGATGGATACCTTACCTCCGTGTCAACTTTCATTATTGGTTGGTTTAGAGGGTTTTTGTCGTGCGCTAGCTACATCTTGTGTATGCCAGAAACGTGCTTCAGTTGGGTTACTACATCTTTTTTGTTCGATTCCTTCCACATTATTGGCCTACAGGTTACACTTGTGCTAGACTAATGAAGGATGCCTTAATTCCTTCCTTCTACCAGATCTTTCCCCATCGACTACGACTCATTTCTCTGGGGCAAAGGTCTAGAGTCCACTTGGTAGTACCTTGGGTTTTACAGTCATCAGTGGCAGATCCTTCGCTATCGACAGTGGGAAACCATCATTGTCTCCTGATCGATAGATTCTTACAAGTGTTCGACTTCAACTCATCTATTTGCACTTGTTAGTTTGTACTGGGTACCTTGACTCTTATTATCATTATCGATGAGTAGTCTTATGTTTGTTTACGGTACACATCAATGACTAGTAATCAAATGATTTCTCACATGGTTGACTTCAGATCATTTATTCCCATTGTGTAGAAATTTACCATGGCGGTCGGTGAAAACCTCGGGTTGCATCAACTTTCATTGGTTCACTTGACAATTTCTCCTGTTGCTGCTAGTTGATACCACTCCACCTTATATGTTGCAGTCATTCATGGCGACATTCTATATGCTGGCACCCGAGTTTGTAGTGTAGTACCATATTATTCCATCATGTTCATTTGGTAATTTTGGGATCAGTCTTTGATATCAGTGATCAGCTTCATCTTTTAGCATCATTGACATTCTTATATGTGATATTCAGACATGTACTTGTTCGATCGTGATTAGATGATCCATTATGTATTTCCAGTCTTTTATACTTGTATACTTAGTGGATCTTATTGTACTTGATATGTGGACATGCTTTACCTTTTCTGAGCATGGGTATGCCCACCTCAAATAGTGTTTCTTTCTGATCTCCTTTTGTGGCTTGGCAAGCTGAAATCTAGTGAAGTTGTTCTCAGCTTTTGACAAGTTTCCTTTCCATGTACTTAATACATTTCGGCCATCATGTACCCCTTCTGACCTCGTATATTAAGGGGCATTTGTTATAGCTCCAAATATCACCCTTGATATTTGTGATGTTTCCCTAGGGCAACCCCTCCTTCCAGACCTAGTCCAAATACTTAAAAAACAGTGTTTTACTCCCTATACGCGACATTGTCCTGAGCTAAACACGTGTTTATGTGGGTTTGAGTATACCCAACCCACGTATATGTCGTAAAACACTTAAAAAAATAAATATCTTTAATTTTGGGTGGAGATCATGGGTTTTACCTATTGATTACCTATTAGTGCCCGTGGCCCAACTGTTCCCAATGAATTCCCAACTAAAAAACTACTTTGGGAGAAGTATAAAAGGGCTTCAATGGGAAGGCCAAAGGGAGGAGAGAATAGAGATAATTACTCTACTGAGATTATCCCTGATCAAGTCTGAAGATCCTTGTGCTTCAAGCACTTCCCCCCACTACAGGAAACCCTTGTTTCCTTGAGTTATGATGTCATTTCACTAGTTGAGATATCCTTGTGTGAGTCATGGAAGGAGCCTTTTGAAGACTTGGGATTGGACAGACCCAGAGGACGGTTCCACTTGGATCTAGCAAGAGGAAGATTCAGGTGATATCATTCCTTGCTTTGTTTTAGTTATCTACAATAAAGAAACATTTGTCTTGTTCCCGAAATCAATCTTCTTCATGCTTATGATGTTATTGTTATGGTTTGCATATGTATAATTATTTCAATGTATAACTAACCATCTTTCAATAAGTTATGAGGTTGATTTCTATATGATACTTTGTCTATATATGGCTATGATCATTTGAATTCGTTGTTTTGCAGGTTCAAGGATCGAGAGGAACTCTAAGGGGGTTTGGACCCTGGCTAGATCTACCCAAATGAAGGACCCCCAGGTGTACCTCTCTTCGTGTAGTTTACTTATTTAAGTATCATGGTTGTGTGTAATGCTTTACTTTTACCTGTAGATAATCCCCGCTCTGCTAGGGTATTGACCCAAAACCCTAGGGGACTTTTTCCCTCAACACTTCATATGCAGGAATTTCCACTTTTGGTTTTCCACCTACTTTAGCCAACATCTTGATAACTTTGGTAGTTTCATTTTCTTCCTCTTCTTATTCCTTAGAAGATTCTTCTGCAGAACTGTCAACTCCTTCATCAGGAGTTCTCCTCTGATCAATCTCCATTGTGTCCATCCTTGTACGTAGACTCCGGATCTCCTCCAGAAGAACTGCATTTGCTTCAGGTCTTCCTCGACCTATGCCAGTTCCTCTCCTCGGTGGCATGTTTACTTAAGTCAAACTCAATCTATGTGCTCTGATTCCAAAATGATGCAGGAGGCTGACGAAACTAAGGTGGTAGTCTTAAAAATAGACTATTGGATACTTTAGAGCTGATTAGATGCATTTAAGAGGATTCTATCCATGGCTTACTTTACACTGAGGGTCTCGATTTTCCCCTGAACAAATCAGTCCCATGTTGACTTTCCCTTTTAAACAGGCGCTTCACTCTGCATCGTTGATCTCCTCTCTCCAGATCTAACGGTCCTCACTCGCCTTGATCAAAAAAACAGTTCGGTGATCACTCTACGCCATTGATCTCCTCTCTCCAGATCTAACGGTCATCACTCAACCTGATCAAAAAAACAGTATGGTCTTCCTCCACCATTGATCAAAGCTCACTTGATCCAACGGTTGATAGTGATATCGGGTGAGCCACTTGCATGGGGATTACCCTCCTGATAAAGAGGTTTTTTCTCTCCACCCGAGTACTACGTGTCGCTTGGTTAATGGAATCAGGTGACTACCCCAAATTACCACTTACAACTTTTCCTTCGCCCGATAACCAACTTCACTGATCAAACTCGTTTTTCCAATATAACCACATGCATTAAAGCAAACTTAAATAAGGTGCTTAATCAATTTTTTAACGCTTAATGCCAAGATTACCCCTTAACACTAAATGATCATGATTTAGTGAAAAACACATCAATAATGAGATTTACCATTAAAGTGTGAAAATAGAGAAAATATTTGTTTACATTTCAGAACGCAGATACACAGAGGTAAACGAGAGTCTACACCAGGATTAACACACAGTTGCACACTAAATCAATTTATTCAATATAATAGAATTTACAGAGTCTTGGCCCTCTCGGCTCAATTACAACGATTTATCTAACCTCTGTCTCAATCTCAAAACCCTATATAACACTCAAACTATCGCCTCTCACTCAATTCTCAATCATCTTAGCTACTCCCTTTCCATTACATTTCTTCTCTTTTATGAGTCAAATCCTATTCTAACTGCACTAACAATTCGATCTCTATTTTAATCAATCTAACAATCAAATCTCTATTTTTAAGCTCTATTACACACATATGCTAACAACTTATCCCTTAGTCTAAAATAAGACAATTTTCTAATTATTACAATAATGAAGTAAAGATCATTTTTGAGAGATCTAACCCTCTCTACCAAAACTGACTTTTGACCACTCAGGTCAATGAAATTCAACTCATTTAGCCACAACATGTGAACAAACCATCATATTGTTGGCTAACTCCAGATGCTCCTGCATCACTATCTAGTATGGAGTGTTGAGAAATGTAACTTGTATCAGTCTTCTTAATTGTATTGGAGTCATGATGTTGTGTATTTGTCGAAAGAAAGAAAAATAAAAATTATTGTAAAATAAAATTATTTATAAGCATGGGTTTCATGCTTTATTTATTTTAGTTGTAGGTCAAAGCCTCCAATGAAGGCTTCTAAGTTTTGTGTCATAAGTCCTTGTCCATGTCAATCATGCAATAGACCCTTCTTGGGTTTTGTATGTCAAGAAAGAAAATTTATTTTGACGTACATTGGTCCTATAACCCTCCTCCACCAAGGCGCCTCAAGTTCTTCAAGTTCGCCTAAAAAAGGAGCTACAACTACTATAAATAAGAAACCACCCGACCTCATTTTCTCACCCATCCAAAAAAATTGGATTTGCAATTGTAGGATGAGGTAACAAGTGTGAAATACACCCCGGATGCAGGTGATCGGACGAGTGGCAGTAAGGAGCCACATGACAGCCATGTGCTACCTCGAGCTTAAGGAAAGCATTCAATACGTTCTTCTCCGCCATGGAATATATGTACAGCTCCAGAGGCAGGTATTCAATGCAACGTCCGGTTCACTGGTGCGATTGCAAATCGCAGTTATGGCGACCAGGTTTCGAGGGATTGATAGATTTTTTAAAACGGGAGATGGATTGGGTCACGACGTTCAGGTTTTTGTGTATGGTTTTACCTTCCAGGTCACAGCTCCTACTGTCAATACCTGCGTCCACCTCGTTGAAGGTTGTCTCAAGCCTGGAATTACGGTTGGCTGTTGTTTGTGTTCGGTTGGGTGGCGTCTCAGGTCTGTGGGGCGATGCTTCAATTTTGTTGGGCGTTGTTCCAAGTTGGGCAGATCCTCTGTCTCAGCATTACCACTCGCCCCCAGTGCTCCCGCAAAGATGGTCAGACGTAGGGGTTATGCTCGGGGAGGGCCATCTCGTCCTCTAGCTACAAAGCCACGCCTTCACTATTTCCGCTGTCACTGCCATGGAGGGGCTAAAGCCAACCTCATCCAGGCTAGCCAATACATGGATGCGAGTAGCCCAAACTCTGACCTAGCTCCTTCACCTGCATTCGGCTCTGCCATCTTCACCTTCACCCCGCATTAATGCACATGTCTCAGTTCTATTCCTCGAGGAATCCCAGGACGGTGAAGGAGGGTCGCGCAGTCTGGAGAAGCTCCCAGGTGGAAGCTCGGACGATGAAGGGAAGAAACCAGTGGGGACACCTGGGCAAGATCCTAATTTTCCTCAGGCTCAGAAGGCGTCGACTTCCAAGGAGAACCCTGAGGATGATTGGGACTCCTTACGAGAGAAGTATGGATGGTGCAGGGTGGTCAACGAGAAGCCGGAGGACTAGCCCTCCACTGGTTCCATCTCTCTTCATCTATCAGTGTTCAGGTTCTGTTTTGGTTAATGGCTACGTCTCATGTCTTTTCTGGTTCAAGTCCATGTCTATGTCTGCTCCTACTAAGTTAGTTTGGCCCATTGGGGATTTAGCTGAAAGTCTTATGATGCCCCTGCGTGGGAAGTACTGTTTTGCACAGGTGCCCCTGCGTGGGATGATTTTGTATGGTCTGGTTCCTTTTTCATGTCACAATGGCTCTTTTTGGGTAGTTTTGTCTAGTCGTGATGCCCCTGCGAGGGCTAGTTTTGTTCTGCGAAAGCCTGGTCCAAAAAGCCACAGTTGGCCTTGGGCTCACTGACTCTGTTGAATGTAATGTTCTCCTGTATGTAATAAAATAGTATAGATTTCCCGAGAAAAAAAAAAGCAAGCGTGAAATACCAAGAGAAAGGTGAAAATAAGGCTAGTGAAGAAGAAGGAACTTGGGTGAAGAATTTAAATACCATTTTCTCTCTATTTTGACTCACACGTGCGAAGAAATTAAAGTTCCAGGAGGGCCGAAATTGCAGGTCTGCGGTAGAGCTGAAACTTTGTTGCAAGAGGAGTGAAATTTTGTGACTAATGCATTATTGATGCAATTTGACTTAAGTTGAATTGTAAATTTGGCTAATCATCTTGAGATAATGACTTGGTGCATTGGAGGAGGTCTTTATCTTGGTCAAATGTCTTGATTGTCTCAATTTCACTTGGTTCTACTATAGAAGAAGAGTTTGACTCAATTTTCCTCTAGAAAGGGTGTTGCCCTGGCTGAGAGCCTACATATTGTGTCCTTGATCTTCATGTTTATGGTTTTGGTAGTTGCTTGATGATTAGAATTTAAAGAAGAAAAAAAGAATTAATATGAATTTAAGAAACAACATAAGTAATTATCAAAGATAAGAAAATATTTTTGCCTTTATGATTGTCTAACATGGTTTCATAGCAAAGGTGAAGAAGAAGGAAAAAGGTAGTTGTTATATCAACAAGCTCTCATCAACTTAAGGAAGAATTCAATAGAATTTTTCAAGATAGATCATAAAGAAGAAGAGGCCCATTTAATAGAAGGAAGGATGTATTGAAAGGTATACAAGTTTTTTTTTCCCTACAAGCTAGTTTAAAGTAGATAGCTTTTTGAACACTGCAAAAGATATCTAGTCTTCATCAAGAACGTATTCATATGGCTTCATGAATGAAATCTGAGAACAAGATTTAAGGAGCCTCCAAAGAATAAGGTATTGGATTTTGTACTCGGAAAAGTCAAGGAACCCTTAAATCATGTTGAAAAGGAGAAATACGAGGAAATTGATATTCTTTCCATGAAATTAATTATGGATGGAGTCAAAGAGAACTTGATTCCTTACATATCCGCATTAGATTCTTCAATAAAATGTATGATTCTCTCTCAAAGTTGTTTACAATAAAAAATATTGGGCAAGTCGCAAGTCTAAAGAATGAACTTCGAACAGTCAAGATGACAAAGAATGATACAATGTCTTCCTATTTTGTAATAATTTCCCATATAAAGAATGAGCTACAAGAAATTGATGAAATTGTTCCAAAAAAGGAACTTGTGATCGTTTCCCTTCTAGGACTACCAAAATCTTGGAATTCCTTTGCAATAGGAATTAGTAGTTGGAAGAATTATCCATCTTTTGAAGAAATGTGGTCTACCTACATACATGAAGAAACTTCTCTTTCCTTGATAGAAGGTAAACAAGAAAATGAACAAAAAGGTTGCGAATGCCTACTGTGCTCATTTCAATAAGAAAGGAGGGAATAAGAAGTTTAAGGGGCCAAAACAAAATAGTGGGAAGATTCATCTATCTAAAATAAAATGCTATCATTATCACAAGATGGGACACTATAAGAATCAATGTCCTGATAATTCTAAAAACAAGAAGAGATAAAGGGACTCTGAATTCTAAAAATGAGGACCCCGAAGTCAAAGACTTATTATATTAAGTCTCATGTATCCTTCACTTATAGTTAAGTCTATTGTTTCTAGTTCTTGTAGAATTTCTCTTATGTTTGTATCTAGGATCAATCTTGTGATTTATATGGTGTATATTTAATATGTTTTTCTTGTGAGTTGTTTTGATGAATTAAAGGAATTCCTCACAAGACTAAGTTGATATAAGATCAAGAGGGATCTTCCCCAAGTTTTCACAAAAGATAAGTATCTTGTTCTTTATTTCTTCTTCTTTGTTGACTTCCTATATTTTGTTTAGTTTCATGTGTGATTGTTTATAATCATCTCTCTTGTGTTTTCATTGGAAGGAAAGTTTGTAGGAATACTCTAAAAGGCAAGAGGGATCTTGAAGTAAGAATTATGACTAGATTTAAAAGAAGAAAAGAAATTTTGTCGCAGAGGAATCCCTTCAATAAAGAAACGCTATAAGGTTTGTAAAAGAAGAAAATCAAGGTATGCATAAATGTTTGTAGCATTTATTATTCATATAAGAAGGTACGATTGTTTTTGTTTTTAAAGTTTGCTCTATATTACTAACTCTTTCATGTCTAGGGTTTTGAATCATAATTATTCTTATTTGTCAGGGTGTTTGATCTTTAGATTAAATCGCGATTAAATCAACCCCTATCATATTATTTATTGTTTGATCACTTTGATAAATCACTAACCTTTAGGGTTCACTATAAAACCATAACTTTTTAATTATTAAGGTTTGTTGATGTTATGATGAAACCCTAACCTCTTTAAGTTTTGATGTATCTAGGGTTTACAATGAAACCCTAGTATAAATTGTTATAAGATTACAAGGCATGATAATATAACCCTAGATGTAAAAATTCTCTTGCTATTATTGAAATTCTAACTTGATTTAGTTGTTACTATCTAAGGTTTAGTTTTATTGATGGTATCTGTGGTTTGTGACAAAACCCTAAGCAAAAGGGTGTTATAAAATTCTAAGGCGTGAAATTGTAACCGTAGTCAATCACTTCTCTTTGCTATCCCATCTAGATATAGAATTTGATATTTAGAGTTCAAGTTCTTGCTCAAAGCCTTTAATAACCCATGATAATATGTTAACCCTAATTTGATAAAGTTGATTTCATGCTCTCTCTCTCTATATATATAGAGCATGAAATCAACTTTATCAATTTAGGGTTAACATATTATCATAGAGAGAGCATCTAGGGTTATTAAAAACTTTGAGCATATATATATATATATATAATATATATATATAATATATATAATATATATATATATATATATATATTATATATATATTATATATATATTTGTGCTTGGTTAACCTTGCTCTTAAAGATTTGCACATACATAGTCTTCAAGATGTTTAATATGCTCACCTATCTCACACTTGTCGATGACTTGATGATAATGTTCAACATGATAGAAAGAGGGAGTTGAAATAATATTGATGGCATTGAAGTGTACATTGCTAATTAATATATAGCCTTGTTTCCATGTGAAGTTAGAAGATATTATGTTCCGAAGATTGAATTTCTTCGATGATATGATGATGTAAAAGAAATATCTTGTGTGGTTGAGCTATTGATGGATTTGTCCCTAAGTAAAGAAGAAGCTTGGATAAAGAAAGTGTATATCTACCCAGTTGAGAGGGAGAGCATATTATGACAAATATAGTGTTGTAGCGCCTACAACCACCCTCCAAATTTTGCCTTCGCTTCGTTTTGGAGCCTCCCTCCTTGAAATCATAGAATTTATCCTACACTGATCGCATAATTGTGTTTATTTGTTTTCATCCGTCGCTTATCAACTTGTGTTCATTCACTTGTCCCGTCGGTCAACCATAAGCTGACCCACCAGTTGGTTCACATATGGTTAATTGGTTATCGAGAAAAACCACGCAATCCTGAAGGTAGTCTATCTTCCCCTCAAAAATTGCACAGAGCAGCCCAATAGTTGTCCTGCACTCAGAAATTGCACATAGCAGTCCAACCATCCTTTCTTTGGAAATTGTGCAGAGCATGCCAGATTACACTGCTCTCCAAAAATGTGCAGAGCAGCCCAGGCCAGCTGCACTGCTCTTCGGAAATTTGTAGAACTGGTTGATAGCACTACTCCAGAAAAATGTACAGAGTAGGCTAGCATCACTGCTCTAGAAAATTGTACAGAGCTGGCTAGCCAACCAAGGCCACTCAGCTCAGAAATAACGCAGAATTTTCCCTCAGTGATTATCTGTCGCATGTGGCAATAGGTTTCCCAGTTCCCTCCCGAACTGTGCAATCCTTACATGCATGCTAGTTATCTTTTCTTGAAATAGCAAAAATAAAAAATAATCCCTAGATTTTAGGTATTTATTTTTAGGAGAAGGTGTTGGCTTGTTGGGGTCTGACCCAGGTTCGTTATCTGCACCAACTAAAAAAACCCTAAACTGATGGCCCTTTTGGAAACAACCGATGTAGCGTAGGCTGCAGTCTCACCCGAAGCAGTATTAGGGGATGACAGAACCAACATCCAAAGGTCTGTGTGATGGGTTCCTAAGGTTTATAGGGCTTATTTCTATCTTCACGAACCCTAACCCTTCCAAAACACATAATCACAGTAATTTACTTAAACAGCTTCTAGATCTTCGTGAAGGCCTTTAATAATTCATAACATGTATAAATAGTATTGATCTACTACTTTCACACAAAATATAAACATTAGTTCATGTAATTTGCAATACAGAGAGAAAATAGAAAAACTTGCAGAAGTAAGAAATAATACACAGATGCACAAGAATCGGCTCAAAACTATCTTTATTAGATATAATCATTCAACTACAGACTCCTTTTCCTGGTGCACTCAGTTGTAGGGGGCTACGCACTCAGCCTGGAGACTTACTAAGGTCTTCGCGCACTCAGCTGCAGTAGCTTTCCCCTTCACCTAAGTACAAGAAACAAACATTTCCTGTCTTTTCTTACTTACCTTTTCAAATATTTCTATCAATTACTTAATTCTTAGACTTGTTATGACTCTTCTATTTATAACCTTTTCTCTTATAATACCATGGTCCACGGACCATGGGCGGGTCTCAAAACTTACTATCACCTACCCACCTAAGGGACTAAATCCCCTTTGAATATTACTATCTTCACGCTCCACTTACACAAATCGCAGAGACTTTACATTTTTACAAAAATAACTTACAAAATTTATCAAAATTTACCCCACGAACCTCATCCCAACAAGCCCCCAACACAATTTGTGACTCGTCCTCGAGTCACTTAGATGGCACTGCAATCTTGTCCTGGAGTTTGCGAAACTCCATCTTCAAAACCTGCAAATTAGATGTGCCCTGCATAGTGGTCAGGTGTACTTCCTCGACGAGCTTCTCCATAGTGGGTCCTTCCACCATGAGGCCCATAGTCCTTTGTGTCTGTTGGATGCCCTTTAACTTTCTCTACATAGACATAGTGACCTGATTGGCTTCCTCTGTCCAAGGTTGGGTTATGGCCCTTAGAATGGACTCTTTCTGGCACAGATCTTCAATCCCAGTTTGCAGCTGCTTTCCTTCCTGTAACTGTGTGAACCACTAGAATGGTGCCAAAGTGCATGTAGTCGACATTATCTCATCAAATCGTTGTTTCTTTTCCCTAAGGCTAGTGTCGATCTTCTGCAAAGTGGGGTCCTCCTACAGAGATGTCCAAAGCTACATGTCCTGCTCAAATAATTTGGTGCAGTCCTTGACTATTGCATCTATTGTGGCCATTCCTTCCTTGATTGCTGCTCCGCATTGCTCCTGGACCTCTGGCAAAGTAGTCGGTTGCAGCTTCAACTGCAACTCCAAAAGTTGTTGGTGTAGTTCAAGTCAGACTCAGACGATTTCATCCTTTGACTCCCTAACCGCCACAACTAAATTTTGTATCTTCTCTATTTTAAAACATGTCATAACCAACATAAAAAATGATACTACGATTTAATTTAAAGGAACCAGAAAAGTTAATTAACCACATATTTGGCAATTCAGACAAGCTTTAACTTGAAGTAAACATAGTTCACAAATTCTATCTTGCCCCATTTTGAGAACTTTATTGTCATAACAACATATAGCTTTTCTCATTTCTTTGAAGAAGTCAGGATTTTGTATCTAAAAGCATGGTGTAGAAGTCAGGATTCTGTAGCTAAATGTTGTGATGATGTTTACAACAACAAGAGTTTTGAGTTTTTCAAAGGAGCATCTTTGTGACTAACAGACAGCTATATCTACAATTCCCCCAACTTTCTTTTAAATGCACTGTCCACTTCCATTGCAAGATTCTTTTAAATGCAATTTCCAATTCCATAGCAAAATTGCAGGATCCTTTTAAATGCAATTTCCAACCTTCCCTTCGCCTTCAAAATCTCCAAGGTGGATAGCATTTTGGACTAATTTGGCGGCAAAGAGGTCCATTTCTCTTTGTGCATCTCTACTCACACCTTATTTTGTTTTTCTTGAAACAGATTCTAATTTTGAGTTATGGAAGGGGAATGCAGCAATGGTGGTTCCCACCTCATCCTCTCCTTCGGAAAAGCAATTTGAGACGACTTGTTATTGAAAACAGATCGTACAGAAAGCGGATTTTACATCAAATTTGATCTCAAATTCTCTGAGAAAAGCAAGATGGAATTGTCAAGATTTTTGACATGGAGTTCCCACCTGTGAAATCTCACTAGAACTTGCTGAAAGGATTGGAAAACTTGCAGCGGTGGAGCATGATTCTTCCCTTCTGACTATGTTCATACAACTTCCAGAGAGCTTGTGCATGTGTATTAATTGAAGAAATACACATAACATATTCGTGATTTCTTCATTGTAAACAATCTGGGTGAAATAAGCACAAATGTGAAGCTCGTTGCTTTTCTTTAGAGATTGAAGAAAAAATAAGCACGAATGATCCTAAAGATAGATAAGAGATAAAATGATAATAAATAAAGAAGAGATAAAGTAAATAACACGGTTATATAAATAAAAGGTTAAAAAAAGTTATATCAAAATACCTTATTTATATTAAAATACATTTAAAGGGTTGAAATTAATAATAATAATAATTAAAAATTAATTAAATTATAATTTAATTAAAATTAAATTATAATAAATTTTATAATTCACAAAAAAATAATTAAAAATCAACTTAATTATAATTTTATATTATTAATAATAAAAATAATTAATATACATTAAACATATAATTTAATAATAAAAGTAATTAATATACATTAAACATATAAATATGTAACAAAATTATTAATAAGATGCAAATATTCATTTCTTTTATATTTTCCTTCTTATTAGGTTTTTTCTTTCTAATTTCTTCCCTTCTTTCTTCTTTATAGGGTTCTTATGTTACTTAGGTTCTCAAAAATAGAAAGAAATTGATGGTGCCTTAGATCAAGATGATTATTGAAAGGAGTAATGTTAGATATAATCTTAATCTATAGCGAGCCAAAACTTTTAGGGGAATAAATGATGGGCAAGAAACTTGAGATACTTCAATAGATATCCAGATATCTTCCCTTTATCATGGAGATTCATTCCACTTTAAACTGACTTTGTTACAATCTCCCCTTTACCATGAAGTTTCTTTCCACTTTCATGGAGATTCTTTCTATTTTAAACAAACTTTGTTACAATCTCCTCTTTACCATTGATATTCATTCCACTTTAAATAGGCTTTCTTACAATACCGTGAGCCAATAACCTTACTATACCACATGCCAAAAAACAATCACTCACATTCATATGACACAAGATCATATGACATTTTAAGAATATTCTAGAATATTCCATAAAGTGAAATCCATACCATCCACCAAATAATCATTGATAATTAAATTAAAATTCAGGAAGCCCTATTCCAAAATAAATATGCCTATCACCATAAATACAGGAAAAACTAAGCACAAATGATCCTGGACGTCAAGTATAAGAGATTTTTTTTGAAGGAAAAACCATATTTTATTCAACCTGAAAAACAAGGAACATAATTACATTCTCCATATGCTCAACAACATTCGATCATATCAGTCTTGCAATTAATGCATGACAAGAAGAAATAAACTACTTTGGGGAATGCATGAAGACGGGTTACTCTTTTGGGACAAATGTACCTTTAAAATTTCAAAGTTTTTAGAATTGAAGCCCTCAAAATTCATATAAGTTGTGAATTTTGATTCGGACTAGAAAGACATTTTGTGAAGAATTATGTTGTTGTCCTATTGATGGTGCTAGACCCGCCAACATTCAGGCGATCTCCCTGGTATGAAGCCCCAACTAGACCTCACATCGTTTACTGTACGAGTCCCATCCAGTATGATGGCACGGTTGCAATTATCTTAAAGATATGCCTTAGCTCTTGCTTGTCAGCACATGAGAGTTGTATACTTAGTCTTCAAACAACAAGGTTCGTGTGCCTGGAGAGTGCTTAGTGTAACTCGTGTCTAAGTTATTTAAGTAAGAGGGAGAGGGTAAGAGTGAGTCTCAAGTCGAAATGGAATAGTCCCAACTTAGTTAGAAACACACAACACAACAGGACATGTGCAGCTTCTAGTGGAATTGTCCACATGAATGCAGCAGTCACAGACACAAAGTGAATAGATTGCACGTACAACACCCAATGGAATAGTCCACACAAGTGTGACGGTCGTTATAACAAGTTTACAAGGATGAATTTGTCAAGTGTCCGACAGAGTAGTCCACTCAGGCGAGACAATGTTAACAACTGTTACAACACATTTCCAATAACATATGCACTAAAACAGCCAAAATAGTTCAACTATCGTAGTACAGGTTAAAGCAACATGCATTACAAGCGTCCAAAGAATAGTCTTACAAATGAATACAATACATGTGGGAAAATGTGCTAGCCTGTTAACAAACTTCTGAATTAATCGAAAGTTCCAAGACTCATCCGTACACCATACATCACTAATCCCGATAGTGGGGCATTGGAGCCACTGCTCACTCCTCAAAGAAAAGACTACAGACTCTCAAGGCTATGTGGGAGGAGCCAAGGCAAAAAAGTCTTTTTCATGTACAAATGAGGGGTCTATTTAGCCAAGGGTGAACTTGACCCTTGTGAGTCTTGGAACTCCCTCATGATTGTTTGACTTATATGACTCTTCAATTTCATATGTGGGTCTCTCGGACTTCCATGCTACATTACATTGATTACAACATTATGGCCCACGATACTAATGTGGCTAAGACGACTCATGACATGACTCGACATGATAGTACTAGTATGTTCATGTTGATGGTGGTGTCCATGTCGATTTGCAGTGTTGCTAAATGATGAGTGTGCTCTTAGTGTATCATAGCTTCACCTTCGGATGAAAAGGTGTATGGATTCTTCGATGATCTTGGAGTTCACTTGATGTTGCATGTGCATGTATCCCCTTCGCTGGTACTTGGCATGCTTCGTGTGTTCATCCATTCGCAAACAAGTCTCCTAGCATGCGCTCCTTGTTCATCCCATTCATTGTCACGCCATGTCTCATCCATGTACCTGTATCTGCAATCACCCATGACGAGACGACATCAAATCCAAAAATCCCCTAATCTACCATGATGCATTATCTTTCGCTTTCGGGTGGAGGTGACTGGAGAGAGGACAATGCTTTTGAAACTGCACAGAGAATGCTTTAGGCTGGGATGCGAGCCTTCGAGGCACTATCGCGAAAACGGCGGAGAGGTCATTGAGAAGCTCGGTTAAGTAGTCCGGGAAAGCAATGACATCTACGAGATCTTACTTAGCTGGGAGGCAGAACTGCACAATTTTTTCGGGGAAGGCAGTGCGGGCAGCAGGAGGCACTCACAGTGAAAATTGTGCAGATTTTTAGAGAAGGCTAGGAGTAGGCTACGGGAGCTTGCTGGCCAAAAATACGCAGATCTAGGAGGCAGTCACGCAGAACATGTCTGCACAGTTTCCAGGTTGAGCTAGGTGTCGAGAAGCTGGTGGATAGTCCAAGAAAATTGCACAATTTTTAGGAGGAGTGGCAGGCCGGCTGACAGGGGGACTCCCTAACAAAACTGTGCAATTTCCAGAGACAGTGCAGTGACGGGCAGCGGGTACCTATCCCTCTTGTCTGTGCAATTTCTTCAGTTAGTGCAGGCAGGCAGGATGATAACTTCTGTACAATTTTTGGGAGGAGTGAAGCTCAGGATCATTGCCCAGTCAAAATTCTCCGGTTGACCAACAAGAGGTTTAATGGATAGGCTTGTGGGAAGTGTAGATTGAGATAACCTCTTGGGAAACTTATGTGTTTTTCTAGGTGACAGTCAGCTAGGTTGATTCCAGGATTGCGTAATGCAAACTACCTGGGAGGAAGCCTCAAGCTCTGCCCAATTTTGGGCAACAATACTTGGTCACTTAGGGTTGAGATTGCGCAGTGCAGCTCAATGGAGGTCTAGCTAATGGAGGGTGGTCTGGTTGATAGATCTTTGGAAAAATGGTTAAGTGTGTGAGTGATTGAACTCATGTATACATTACCTTGCGAACACACTAAACATGACTGAAGGATAAGACACCTCAAACCAACCAGACAACATGCTTAGTGTGACTGACTAACGGGTGCGAACAACAAGTGCGAGACTTGCACGACATTGCATACAACTTCTTATGTGAGTGCGACAAATGCTTACATAGCGAAGACAACTTGTACAATGAAGATAGACCTTGAACATAGGCAACACAAGACTGCAAGCATGAAATTGCAACCAACATGCTAAAAGATGACCGGTGAACAGTCAAGCAAAGAGGGTTTTCATCTATGGTTTTTCTCCACTGCTAGCAGGCCTGGACAATACCCCGACGGAGCCACGCAGGAACACACGTATTTCTCCACTTCCAGTGAGCCTAGTCAGTACCCTGGTGGAGTTGCATTTTTCACCTATGGTTTTTCTCCGCTGCTAGCAGGCCTGGACAATACCCCGACGGAGCCACGCAGGAACACACGTATTTCTCCACTTCCAGTGAGCCTAGTCAGTACCCTGGTGGAGTTGCATTTTTCACCTCTCTACGCAGGAAGCCTTTCTCTTCTTTCACCTTTGTATTTTTCAAAAACGGACTGTGTATAGGCACTTATTTATTTTTGGGGTGGAAGAGGGATCCCGACTTATTGAGAGCAAAAGAGGTTGTTCCTTCAGAGAAGCATCTAAAACCTCTGATTTAGGTTTTCTCATTTAGATTTTCC
>APFE031529911.1:2377-12632 GCA_000404065.3 Pinus taeda | reverse complement strand
TATTTCTCCACTTCCAGTGAGCCTAGTCAGTACCCTGGTGGAGTTGCATTTTTCACCTCTCTGCACAGGAAGCCTTTCTCTTCTTTCACCTTTGTATTTTTCAAAAACGGACTATGTATAGGCACTTATTTATTTTTGGGGTGGAAGAGGGATCCCGAATTATTGAGAGCAAAAGAGGTTGTTCCTTCAGAGAAGCATCTAAAACCTCTGATTTAGGTTTTCTCATTTAGATTTTCCCTTCTCCATTTCTACTAGTTGGATGAGCTTGAATACACAGAGCAAAAGACTAAGTACAGGCATCGGGTTTCCTAGTGTGGACACAGGTTCATGGTTGGACCAAAGATACCCTTATAGACGGATCGTATTTTCTGTCCAGACTTCATCAGCAGAAGGTTATAACCAAGCATAAAGAAGACATGCACAGGGCTGAACAAGTGCTTCAGTGTCACAAGACTCTTTGGATCTCAACCACATACTCATTCAAAAGCCAGAACTCAGTAGAGGGTAGCATTTATTAAAAAAATAAAAAATAACATGATATTAAGCAAACAAAACAAAGCAAAGAAAAAATAGAAAAGCATAGTGAAAAGACAACAAGTAGTAAATAGACTATGTACATGGCGTGGGGCACAAACCCGACTTACTGAAAGTAGTGCTTTAAGTCTTGGTCATTGACAGGAAGGTTGTCAATCCTCTTGTAAAGTGATTGCAGATAGTACGTGTGTGGGCCAATCTTTTCCTAGACAGTGTATGGACCAATCCCCCCTTCTCGCCAATCTCTCCTTTCTTAGAGTACTCAGCCTTCATAATAACAGTTTCCATGGTAACATTCCCTATCAATTCGGAACCCTCTCTCGCTTAAAGATGCTTCGCTTGTCTAAGAGTCAACTCGAGGGTTCCATTCCACCCACTCTTGATAGCTGCCACAGTTTAAGGAACTTAACTCTCTCCTTTAACAATCTCATAGGGAACATTTCCCCACAACTATGTGTTCTCCCCAACCTAGTACTCATGTCCTTGGCAGTTAACAATTTGATGGGAACAATCCTGGACTGCTGGGGAAAGATATCCTCTTTGCAATACTTAGATTTAGGTTGCAACAACCTTCACGACAGAGTTCCTTCCAAATTGGGTATGCTAAGCGAGCTCATCCTTCTTAACCTGGATGATAACCATCTCATGGGACGCATTCCATCTTCGTTGTCCAACTACACCAATCTTGAAGTATTGGATATAGGTGGTAACCAATTAGTTGGCCACATTCTGTCAGAGTTGTGTACCAAGAAGACCACCCAATTAATGGAACTCTATCTAGGTTCTAATCAACTAAGTGGCAGCGTTCCTTCATCCCTCTTCAATTGTACCAAGTTACAATTAATTTTCTTACCAGATAACCAGCTCAGCGGAATAGTGCCTATGGAGTTGGTTAAATTGACACATCCCCGACGGCTTTCGTTTGGCGGCAATTACCTTATTAGCAGCAACACCACTAGATGCCCCATTCTTACTACTCTTAGTAACTGTTCCAATCTACAACAAGTAGTCTTATCTGAGAATAACTTCACCGGGCAATTGTCATTTTCTAAAGGCCACCTCTCTACAAAGCTCCAATACTTAGACTTGGGTATCAACGAATTAGATGGAGAAATACCTCCTGCTATTGGAAATTTAAGTAGCTTAACATTCCTTAGTTTAGAAGGTAATTCTTTTACAGGGTCAATCCCTTCTTCAGTTAGTATGCTTCAGAAGTTGGAGAGGTTATATCTGGATTCCAATAATTTATAAGGAAACATCCCAATGGAAATTGGGCAACTAAAGAGTTTAGGTCTCTTATATCTCTTTGGAAATAATTTGTCTGGAAAAATCCTTGATTCTATGGCCAACCTCCAACAACTAAGATATTTAGATCTTAATCATAACCAGTGATGAGGAAACATACCTGCAAGTGTAGGGAAATGTGTGAACTTACTAGAGCTAGATCTATCATACAACAAGCTTAGTGGGAACATACCTCAAGAGCTTATAGGTCTTGCAAATTTAGCCTTCTATTTCAACTTGTCAAACAATTTTATTAAGTGGCCATGTGCCTTTAGAAATAGGAAAGTTCAATAAGCTTCAAGCTATAGATACTTCTGCAAATCAAATAACTGGTTACATTCCAAGTATCCTCAGAAGCTGCAAAGAAGTAGAATATCTTAATCTTTCTTACAATGCACTTGAAGGTCCAATTCCAATGTCAATTAGTGAACTTCTAAGTCTTCAAGACCTAGATCTCTCCTCCAACAATTTGTCAGGTGGAATACCTATATCACTAGAAAATCTCACAATGCTCCATCACTTGAATTTTTCTTTCAACAAGCTATCAGGAGAAGTCCCTAAAGGTGGAGTTTTCAAAAAGATTGGCACAACAACATTTATGGGAAATCTTGGTCTATGTGGACCTTGGGTAAATCTACCACCATGCTATGCTAAGAAACATAAAAGTGTTTCAAATCTCAAAAGAGTTATCATACTTGTTGTTGTTGTAGAAATTGTTGTATTGTGTTTATTTCTGGGAATCTTGTGGAGAAAGAATTGCAAGAGACATATTCAGAGAGAGACCGATCCATCATTAAATGTGGGGCATCAAAGAATATCCTATGCAGAGCTCGTCATTGCAACAAATGAATTTAGTGATGCAAACTTGTTAGGAATTGGTAGTTTTGGAAAAGTGTACAAAGGGATTTTGAATGATGACACAATGGTTGCTGTCAAGCTTCTCAATCTACAAAATGAAGGGGCCAAAAAGAGTTTTGATAAAGAGTGCAAAGTTTTGGGTAGAGTTAGACAACGAAATTTGATTCAGGTCATAACTTGCTATTCAGATCTCCAAATCAAAGCTTTGATATTTCCATTAATGCCAAATGGAAACTTAGAATAGTGGTTATATCCCGATGATGGAGAACAAAGTGGTTTGAATTTGATTCAAAGGCTGAATATTGCAATAGATGTTGCCCAAGGCATGACATATCTCCATCACCATTGTTTTCTGCAAGTCATTCATTGTGATTTCAAACCCAACAATGTATTGTTGGGTGAAGATATGACTCCATATTTAATAGACTTTGGCATTGCTACTTTATGTTTTGCAAATAATGAAGATGGGTATATCACTTGCACAAATTCACTCAAAGGATCTACAGGCTACATTCCTCCAGGTATTATTTAAACTACATACCATATTTTAATTAATCTTATGATTTTGTTTTCTAAATCTTTATTAACCATTGTGAATTAAAAAACTTAAGACGATGATCTATGAATGCAGAATATGGAGTGGGTGGACAAGTCACAACAAATGGTGATCTTTATAGTTATGGAATAGTGCTATTGGAAATGCTCACTGGAAAGAAGCCCACCCATGACATGTTTGTCGAAGGAATGAACTTGCAAAAATGGGTGGGTAGCAATATTCCAAACCGACTAATGGATGTGGTGGACATGGGTTTACTAAGGAGGACAGGTAGTTGTACTGACGAAGATAATAATTTCAGTTGTCTTAGTTCATTAATAAATGTGGGATTTCTTTGCACAAATGAATCTCCTAAAGGACGACCTACTATGATGGTCATTCTAGGAATGCTGCAAAACATCAGAGACACTTTTTTGAGCCCTGGTGCCATTCCCAAATTGCAATCAAATATAACACATTTATTGGGTAGTACAAGCACTACTCTTAACAACATTTTTGAAGGTCAAAGTTCTTCAACATCTTAGTCTATTGTAATAAACTTTTAGTTGTGTAGCTAAGCCATCAAGTAAATTGAATCTTATTTCCATTTCCTTCTTTGTACATAAATTGTTGTTGTTAATTACATGTCATTCCCAAATTCCAACAAAATATAACACATTTGCTGGGTAGTACAAGCACTATTCTCAACAACATTTGTGAAGGTCAAAATTCTTCAACATCTTAGTCTATTGTAACAAACTGGTAGTTGTGTAGCTAAACCATGAAGTAATTTGAATCTGATATCTCTTTTCTTTACTATGCATAAATCGTTGTTGTTAATTACATGCAAACATGAACAACAAAGTTAGATCTACTATGAATGCATCCCAGTTTGATTGTATTTTTGTTTTTGGTTAAAAAAATTTGACTTTTCATTTTAAAGTTTTGAAAAAAATAAATATGAAACTGAATATTTTGAAAATTACAAATTAATTTTAAAAATTTTTAAATTTGAATTTTTATTTTTTGATTAAATAATTAATTTTGTGTAATTTAAAATTAAATGTTGAGAATTTTTTTTATTTAAGAATAAAAAATATATATGCTACCAAATCTCATAACAATCATTAAACAATGCACCTATCAATTCTGTATATTTTCATATGATTTTCTATATACAAAGAACGATTTGGGTCATTAATTGTCCGCTACTGGCAGTGTAGAGAGATACATACACACAAACCAATTGATTGCTTGAAGAAATTAACATTATTGATGAACTTCAAACTAGGATCATAACATTATTGATGAATTTCCTGTCATGGAAAATGAAGCATTTAAAAAAAACGCAGAGTTATTCAGACAGCGAGTTTTAAATGAACATTATGAACAAATGGAGTAGAAATTTAAAAACCTGCGACATGGAGTAGAGCGATCCCAATTGTGTTCATAGCGGGCAGATTCGAAAAATTGCACACCATTCGAGGGATTTTGCTGGTTCTTCCCAGGGGCGATAAAGTAGCCAAACGTAAAGTGATTTGGAAATGAAGCCAAAAAAGGATTTCGATGCTAAAAGGAAAACCTCATGGGAATAAGCATATTTTCGATCTCACCTTTATTTTCCGCGGGAATGCATGCTACAGGTGACATATAAAAAAATTGCAGACTTTCTCCATTAAAATATGGGAGACCACCCATTTCATTTGCCAAGGCCGCGAATTGAACAGAGGCAGGGAATTTTATTTTTATATACTTCTAGTTCTCTATCGAAAACCATCATGATCAACTCAAGGAGATGACAATTGAGTGGGTGTTCCATTTCCTCTTCTAATCCTAAAATCTGCCAAGAGTGTCTTTCTTCCGTAATACCATAAAATCCAGAGATCTTGGGACTCTGTTTGAAGCCAAAATTGTCTGCTCAACAATACTTTTTCAATGTTAATATTCAAGTTGGTCTTGCGGAATTTGGGCAATTGTTACATAAAGATGCTACAGGTTGTAAAGCCTTCCTCGAACTATGATCAGGATGCATGTACATTTTATTTTTTGGGGAGAGGATGAGCTTTCAAAGATGAAGATGTAACCAAAATGGTGATTGCGGAATTTGGGCAATTGTTACATAAAGATGCTACAGGTTGTAAAGCCTTCCTCGAACTATGATCAGGATGCATGTACATTTTATTTTTTGGGGAGAGGATGAGCTTTCAAAGATGAAGATGTAACCAAAATGGTGATTGTTGTTAAATGTGAAGTTGAATTGAAATTTTCTGCACCATTTTGCCGTCTATGCCGAAAGTTAGGGCAGTTTGCAGCTGAGTTTTACATCTAGCTAATTTTTATCAGCTATAAATCTCATTTATAAAGCAAGCCAAGGCCAAGCCCAGGGCTTCCAATAATGAAAAAGCTTATATTGTGTGTTCTCCATTTTTATTTGTGATCTTTATCTTGTTGTCCATTTGTCTCCTCTGTTGTGTCTGTTTATGCTTCTATGCTCACCTCTGATCCCATCCACTGGTATCAGAGCCAACGAAAGAGTTGTGAGGGATCGAACCTGTCCACAAAACTTTTTGTCTGTTGGCTTCCATAAAGGGTGATTCCCGGTATTCTTCTAATCTCACACCTGTAAGGAACAGTTGACACCCCTCTTTCCAATTTAGGGAAGGGATGTACCTCTGGTCTCGGATGTCACTGTCTACAAATTTGGTGTAATTCTAGCCGGGAAACTTTTCCATCATGCGGAATAGAATGCTGCAATATTTTTTCGGCAACCAGAACGCAGAGCCCACAAAACGTCAGAGGCTATTTGCAATGGCTCCTAGCCGAGCATTGGGAATTAGGGACAACATACGACTATGAAGAGCTGGTTAAAAAACTGAGGAATCAACTTTATTGACAAATTGGACAACTCACAGGTGAGGAGCTCCACCTAGAGACTGCCTCTTGCACAACACTCTACCCCAATCATCTTACAATCAAAAATATATATAGTGTTCACACATCTAGGGAAGTTAGAACAACTACCTAAGAAATAAGAACTAATTTCTAATCTAAGGCTCTAGTGAACCGAATCTCTCCAGATTTACATATTCTTCATTATCTTAAACACTCCCCCTTAATGGAGAAAAGGGTTCACAAATATTTCTAACATTTCCCTAAATAATTCAAACTTGATTCTACCGAGAGGCTTAGTGAAAATATCCATAGCATTGTCACATGTATTACAATATTCAATACAAATTTCCTTTGACCAAACTTTCTCCCTAACAAAATGAAACTGTGTATCAATGTGCTTTGTGTTTTTATGAATTATTGGATTATTTGCAAGTTTGATAGAGCTTTGGTTGTCACATTTGATAATTGTTGCAACCTTCTGTTCTTCTCCAACACGATGGAGAAGTCTCCTCAACCAAATTGCTTCACAAGTTGTTGCACACATTGCTTGATATTCGACTTCTGCTGAAGACAAGGATACTGTATTATGCTTTTTACTGCTCCATGCAATGACCCTAGACCCAATGCTGAACGCATAACTTGTTATGGATCGTCTATTATCTACATTTCCAGCCTAATTGGAGTCTGAAAAACCTGTCAATCTAACATCAAACGAGTCAATATAAATAATACCAAAGTCTAAGGTTCCTTGCAGATACCTTAAGACGCCTTTCGTTGCAACCCAATGACTCTCAAGAGGCTTTGACATGAATTGGCTCAATACACTGACTGCATAAGCCAAATCCAACCTAGTTGTAGTCAAGTAGATTAGACTCCCAACCAGTTGTTTATACAATGTTGCATCAACCTCCTTAGAACCATCATCATTCCGAAGTATGGTATTATGTTGTAAAGGAGCATTGCTGCAGCGTTGCACTGATCCATGCTGAACTTTTCCAGTAAGCTCCTGACATACTTACCCCATGACATAAAAGTCTAGCCAACATCTCTCCAAACTTCGAGACCTAAACAGTAGTGTACCTCTCCAAGGTCTTTCATCTCGAAAACCTGGGACATCTGCTCTTTGATTTCTTTAATGAGTTCATCTGCATTCCCTGTAATGATAAGATCATCTACATATAAAGAAATCAAAACAATTCGCCCCTCTTTGTCAAACACGGTGTACAAATTAGGGTCATTCTTGCTTCTTTTATAACTATGTTGTAGGAAAAATGAATCAATTTTGTCATACCATGACCTGGGTGCCTATTTTAGTCCATACAATGCTTTCTTCAATCTACATACTAAATGTTCTTCCCCCTGTTTAACAAACCCCTCAGGTTGCACTAAATACCCTTCTTCTTTTAATTCGCCATTTAAGAAAGCAGATTTCACATCTAGTTGGTGTATCGCCCAATGATGTTTGGTAGCTAAAACAATTAAAATTCCAATTGTGTTTAATTTAGCTACAAGGGCGAAGGTTTCCTCATAGTCAATACCTTCTTTCGGCGAATACCCCTTTGCAACTAGCCTAGCTTTATATTTGTCTATACTCCCATCTGCTTTAAATTTAGGCTTGTATAGCCATTTACAACTTATGGGTTGTTTTCCTTTAGGTAATTTAACTAGTTCCCAAGTTTTATTTTTAAGTATTGATTCATATTCCTTTTCCACGACTGCCCTCCATTCACTATATTGAATAGCTTCTTTATAACTAGAGGGTTCAACTACACTTAACATACTAGTTATAAAAGCATTCTCCCTATATCTTGCTGGAAATTGAGTTTTCCTCCCTGATCTCCTAAGTGGTGGAGTGGCTTCAGCCCTGTTTTGATCTCCCCTCTGCACATTGGTTTCAAACCTGATTTGATCAACCACTTCTTCTTTCTCATGTTGTTTTTGTTGTTGTTGCTACTCACCAACCCCTGTTTCATCACCTTCTTATAACAGTGAAGGCATATTCCATTCTTCATCACTACGAAGAGGGTTCCCATCATCTACTTGTTCATGGAATACCACATCTTTGCTTGCAAACACCTTATGAGTAGAAGGATTAAACAACTTATAAGCCTTAAACTCACTTCAATATCCAATAAAAGTACACTTAATGGCTTTTGAATCTAACTTCTTCCTATCTTCTTTCGGGACATGAGCAAAAGCCTTACATCCAAAAACTCTAAGATGACTTACTGCAGGCATGAAGCCAAACACTGCTTCGAAAGGAGTTTTATAATTCATACACTTAGTAGGACTCCTATTCTTAAGATACACTACAGTGTAGGAATTTATAGGGCAAGCTCCTTAGACAAAACACCAAAGGACACCGCTCACAAACAGATCACAGATCAATACACTAGTACTGTTGACGTGGTTAAGACCCTCAAAGAGGGAAACCATCCACGACCTGAGCCAATGCGGTCACTTTGGTAATTTATTAATAAAAGAATGAAAATTTACATAAGCTTCTCTCATGAACGGTTACCCTACAAATGACCCTCCATGCTCTTTAAATAAAGATCATGGACCAATTAGGTGTTAAGCTACGGATCAAGTGTTGGTAATACCGAGGAGAGAATGAACTGTCGGATTGTAAGTTACAAAAGTACATAGTAAAGAAACACACTTTACCTAACTCTACATTATACCAAGTTATACTTAACTATTTCTTATGTGTTGGAATATCCTAACATTTCCCCTTAAAAGCAACTTGGGATAGGATTGAAAGATGTACAAATATGACACAATAGGAGAAGGAAGGAGGCATTAGAGCCTATCCCCCCTTAGTGACAACTTCCTGAACTCCAACCATAAATTGAAGTTTAGTAAACTTCGCCTCTGTGAGAGCCTTTGTAAAGATGTCTGCAACTTGATCATCCGTTGAACAATATTTCACTTCAAGAACATGGTCATGAATGATCTTTTTTGATGAAGTGCATGTGCAGTTCAATGAATTTGTTGCGCTAATGTTGGACTGGATCTTTGCATAGTTGAATGGCACTTTGATTATCGCACCAAAGTGTAGTCGGATGCTGCTGCTAAAAGCCACACTCTGATAGGATCTGACGAATCCACAGGGCTTCCTTACTAGCTTCTACGACACCACGATAATCTTCTTCTGCTAAAGAAAGAGAAATGGCACTTTGTTTCTTGCAAGCCCATGTAATAGGTACTGAACCAAGAGTGAACACATAACCTGTAGTAGACTTCCGATCATCAGGGTCACCAGCCCAATCGGAATCAGTGAAACCAACCAATAGAGGAGATGCTTCGGCATTGTAATGAATTCCAAACTGAATTGTACCTCGAACATAATGAAGTATTCTTTTAGCTGCTTTCCAATGACTTTCACGTGCCTTTTGCATAAACCGAGAAACAAGGCCAACATCAAAGGAAAGGTCAGGATGAGTATGGGTTAGATACAAAAGTTTTCCTACAAGTTGACGGTATAAGGTAGCATCAACTTCAAGGGAAGTACAAGTGACTGAGAGTTTGACTCTAGACTGAAAAGGAGAAGGAGCTGGCTTATAGTCTTCCATGTGAAAATGGCATAGAAGATCACAGGCATACTTGGATTGGGATAGGGAAATACCTTCCTTGGATTGCAAGACTTGAAGACCGAGAAAATAATGTAATTGTCCCAAGTATGTCATTTCAAACTTCTTTTTAAGGTTGGACTTCATATGGTTGATAAGGTTGGGATCACTACCAGTGAGGATAAGATCATCAACATAAAGAACAAGAATGATAAGAGACTTGCCACTTTCTTGGTATAGACAGTATTGTCAGAATGACACCTAGAAAAGCCAGATTCTAAAAGAAAGCTATCCATTTTGGTGTACCAAGCCCAGGAGCTTGCTTGAGACCATAAAGAGATTTCTTAAGTCGACTTACAAGGCTGGAGTCTGTTTGGATGAAGCCAATGGGTTGTTCCATATAGATTTCTTCATGCAAGTCCCCATGCAAGAAGGCAGATTTAACATCCATCTGATGGACTTCCCATTTTAAAGAGGCAGCAAGGGAAGAACAAGGCAGATAGAGTTCATTTTGGCAACAGTGGAGAAGGTTTCAGTGTAGTCAATGCCTTCAACCTGTGAAAAGCCCTTAGCAACAAGA